>JAIMZG010001137.1:0-43665 GCA_020466075.1 Colletotrichum coccodes
GGTAGCGTCGCGGCACTGCCCGGTCGGACAGCCGCAAAAACCAAATATCTGAAAGAGCGGTTCCTTTAGCAACGTCAGGACTAGCTCCTGCCCCTACAGCTCTAGACATGGGCTGCCACTCCGTATGTCAAGTGCTGCCAGATCACCCACTGGCTTAAGGTTTAAGGTCGCGCGAGCTGGGGGAGCAGGGTGAGCAGGTAAGCCAGGCATCCATACAGAAAACTTTTAGCCGAGTTTCCGTTAACAGAAACTAAGCCGCTTAGGTGTTAGGCACCCATAAAAAAAGAAAAAACGATCGTGGATGTATTAATGTTGGATCCAGGATGTGTATGCATCCCCATTACATCAGCATCTAACTAACAGGGCATGAGAAACAGCAGTGCGTCTAGATTACATAAGCAGTCCTTTATTATGATTTAACACTTACTGACAAATCAAAGACTAGCAGTTAAAGACTTATCTCGGCCACTAACTCCTATTCTATATAGCATCATCAAAAAACTAAATACAGCTCTCAAAAACCCCTAAATAGGTAAGGACTTCCTATAGTAAATACAAAAATCAATCAGATAGATGTTTTTTAGAATCATGTCAATTAATAACAACCCTTTTCCAGCCGATGACATTCAAGTTTACCAGTCAACTTTCTCATATGCCTCATGCTTTCACCACGATCATTATTCTTAGCCTTTCTCCTTTTGAAAATTCCAAACACCTTATATGCTATTCACACAACTACCGATTATCGTGACAAAAAAAGGATGCGAGTTTGAAGGATTTAGTATGGCCTAAATAAGCGACTTCGTAGGGTATTTGTAGTTTTCCACTATCTCAAGCAATAATAGGAACCAGTGTCTGAACAGGAGTACATTACACAAAACCGGCAGTTTGCACAAAGATGATTAGAGACCAAAGTCATTAATCCATATCGCTAGGCAATATAAGACCGGTCAGAAGTTGGCCAAGTTTAGCTTTTAGTAGCAAAACAGCTCCAAAACCTGCAGAAAAGGGGCATATAAATTAGTGGACGTTCTGTTAGACTTCTGCATAAATGAAACTGTGGACTGCGAGATAAGGCCAACAGTTTGGGATAATTATCCCACCGCCTATCAACCCCTCATAGGACCAAGATCTGCCAAGACGTCGGGAAGAGTAAAAGTAACTAGATTCACAAGTCTATTTACAACATCTAAGTATGCATCAATTTATCACAAGCACCACAAAAACAACTCAAGTCGCCATGCCACCATTCAAGGCCTATCGGTTCTCCTCAAGCCACTCCTTAAACTGGCCGAGCGTCTCGCACTCGATGAACAGGGAGCTCTTGATCTCGACCTGCAACTGCGCTTTGAACTTCTCCACCAGCACTAGCGACATGAGCGAGTCGACGCCAATCTGTACGAAGGTCGTGTTGTCCGTCAGCTCCGAGGCGTCGATGCCCGTTTCGCCGGACACGAGGGCGACTGCACCGGTGACAAGGGGGTTAGCCTCGCTCCCATCGCCACTGGATTCTTTGCTCGCTGTGGCCTCCTCGGATGTCGTTGCAGACGCGGCAACCAGCGGCGGCAGGGTTCCTTGCGCTTGCTTTACGACCGGAGCTGGAGTCGGAGCTGATCTATCAACTGTCGCTATTTTCTGCGCGCCTACACTCGGAACCTTCACCGTGACGGGGGCGTGGTCAGTATTGGCGCTCTGGGCGGTGTTGCTGCCGCCGTGGTTTGCCGAGGCGGGAGAAAAGAAGCGATCCATGAGGATTCGATTGATCTGCCTAAACTTCATCTGGCCCATCATGCCCACTACTGCGTCGTCTTCAAGAATGTAGACGTCACCAGCCCACACCTTGGGGTCGTCCTCGGTAGGCATCATCCGGACGTAGCTACGATACTTGCCGCCGGCCCTGGGCGGCCTCCGGAGACGGAAGCTATCCCAGCCCGGCGTGACGTAGAAGTACCCCGCCGTATCGGACGCGTCGGACCCGTTCATCACGAAGCCGCCGAGATGGCACAAGCTATCTGTCCAGTGCGGGGGTGTGTGCCAGACGCCGCGCTCGCCGGGGTCGAGGACCACGTCGGCAACGGCCTCGTAGCCTTGCAGCACGACAGACTGCATGCCGCGGTAGTGCTCGGCGTAGTCGACCACGTTCTTGAAGAGCTTGTACGCCATGCTCCTGCTGACGCGGCTCGCCGTGCCGTCCTCACCTGCGAGACGCTGGAGCGACTCGATGCGCTGGACGACGAGGTGCTCGACGCGCTTCCACTCCCGGTCCCAGACAACGGGGTCTTGGAACTGGATCTCGCAGCTGCCGTAGTGCTCGGCCGCCCGGGTCCCATCGCGTGACACGTTGTACAGGAAGAGATGGATGTAGCGCGTCGGGATGTCGAGCGTGGCCTCGAGCTGGATGAGCTGCGGACCGTCCTGGGGCGAGCCGGCCACCTGCGCGTGAAGAATCTCCATGTTGAGCAGGTTCATGTAAAAGTTCTTGTCCTTGGGAAACGCGAGCTCGTGGAGGTACTTGCCGACGGTGAAAGCCATGTCTGCCCAGATGGATGAGGAGGCGACACCGTGGTTGTTCATGCGGTGGCCCTCGACGGCCTCGAGGAAGGCCGGGTCGAGCAGGTTGGAGAGCGTCACCAGACGTGCCGTGGTGTTGTCCATGGACTCGGACACAATGCCGTGGATGGTGGACGTCTTCATCCTGGACTCGTGGATGCTAACGCCGGGCAACAAGCTGCGCTGCTGGTTCTCCAAATTCTCCTTGATGTGCGCCTTGTCGAGAGTCCAGGTGCCCAGGTACGGGATCCAGTAGTTCTTGTTGTTCCAGCGGTACGCCGGCAAATGCAGCACCCGGTGCGCCCGCTCGTGCTGCCGGAAGTACTCGTTCCAGCAGATCGGCACGCCCGCGAGGTGCAGGGAAGTCAGGGATGACGCAGCAACGGCCAAGTCGTCCTCGCCGCGCCGCAGAGAGGCCACGACGGCGGTAGTCGGGCCCACGATCCCGCGGACCATGGTGCCGGTAACCACATGGGGCCCGATGTCGATCCACACCGTGTTGACGTCCACCAGGCCGAGCTCCTGCGCCGCATCCAAGGCGCCGACGACGTCGACAGGCTCCCGCGTTGCCCGGCCGAGGTACTTGTGGTTGAGCGTCTTGCTGTCGAAGATGCACTCGGCCAGCAGGGGCGAGATGACGGGGATCCGGGGTGCCTTGTACACGGTGTGCTCGGCGAACTCCAGAAAAGGGGCCACAACGGGGTCCATCTGCTCCGAGTGGAACGCATACGGGACCTTGAGCATGGTTGACTTGACGCCGGCGGCGATCAGCACACCGGATAGAAGGTCTAGCCGCTCCCTGCTCGCGCTGATGACAAGATCAGACTCACCATTGAAGCAGGCTACCTCATACTCAGCCTCTCGCCCAGCGAGGTGCTCACTCAACTGCTCGGGGGTGCACCGGACGGCCAGCATGCCGTGCGTGTCCGCTTTGCAGTGGGAGCCCATCAGCCTGGCGCGCCCGGCGGCCAGATGGAGCGCGTCCAGGTCGGAGAGCACGCCAGCGGCTGCCAGCGCGGCGAACTCGCCGAGGCTGTGGCCCATGACCATGGACGGCCTGACGCCGAGGGCGGCCCAGTAGTGCGTCAGAGCCAGCTCGATGAGGACGATGGCCAGCTGGGACGCGACCGGAGAGACTTCATCACGGGAGACAGAGCCCTCGATAATGGGTGCCACCGACCCGACGTCGTCGAGGTGCAGCGACTGCGCCAAAAGGTCAAGGCGGTCCACGGCCTCGCGGAAGACTGCGCAGTGGGCGTACAGCCGCGCTCCCATGCCCTCGTAGAAGGCGCCCTGCCCGGTGAAGGCGAAGGCGACGGTCGGGCTCTTCAGCGGCACCGAGGTGATCTGTTGCGGCTGCTCTCTCATCCTGTTCACCTCGGTGGAGAGAAAGCGTCTCGCCCCAGCCATGTCCTTGACCGAGGCCCCAATGCGGAACGGGTGGTGCATGCGCCGCGCGGCCAGGGTGTAGGAGAGATGGCCGAAGTCAGTCTCGCTGCCGTCGCCGTCGAGGTATGCCAGCAGCGCCTCGGCATTCATCTTGAGAGAGGACTTGCTCCGGGCCGAGAGGACAAGAGGGAAGACGGAACGGGGGTCTTTCTCAACGACGAAGCGGTTCGGCGGGTCGGCCAGGAGGACGGTGGTGTTCCCGCCGTGGGCGCCGAAGCTGTTAACGACGGCGAGGCGGCCGGGCGCCCGATCGGTGCGTGGCCACTCGGAGTATTCCCAGTTGAGGCCGACATTGCGGTCCTCCAGGTCCGGCGGCAGGGTGGGGTTGAGTTTGGCGACGCCGATCTGCGGCGGGACAGCGCCCTTCTGGTACATGAGCAACACCTTGATGAAGGAGGCGATGCCGGCGGCGGCCCCGCCGTGGCCGATGTTGCTCTTGACGGCGCCGAGGCGCAGGCGGTTCTTCTTCTTGCGTCGCGGACCGGGACCCGCCGGGGCGAAGACGTCCGACACGGAGCGGGCCTCCTCGCGGTCCCCGGCCTGGGTGCCGGTGCCGTGCAGCTCGACGTAGCTCACATCCAGCGGGGAGATGCCGGCCTTGGCCATGACTTTTCTGTAATTTTGGGCCTGCGTGGGCGCGTGGGGGTGCGTGATGGACACGGCCTCGGCCGAATGGTTTGTATTGGCGGCCAGGATGGTGGCGAGGATAGTATCGTTGTCGGCGAGCGCGTCGTCCAGCCGCTTGATGACGACGCTGCCCACGCCATCGGCCCTACAATAGCCGTCTGCCGCTTCATCCCATACCTTGCACTGTCCAGTGAGCGAGAGGAAGTGGCCCTTGCCGAGCTGGCAGAAGTTGTCCGGATCAGTGATAACATTCAGCCCGCCCGCCAGCGCTGTGTCAACCTCGCCGGCCCAGAGGGCGGAGCACGCTGCGTTGACGGCGGCGAGACCGCTTGAGCCTGAAGATTGTTAGCCAGACCATGAGGAAGAGCAGTAGCACGGGGAGACAAACACGCCGTGTCCATGCTGAAGCTGGGGCCGCTGAATTTGAAAAAGTAGTTAATCCGCCCGTTGGCGAAGCCGCGCTCGCCGCTGGGGACGGCGTACGTGCCAATGTTCTGGCTGGCGTTGAGCTCGCGCCAGTCGTCGCTCGCCTGGCCGTAGTACGTCCCTATGCGAGGGCCCGCCGTGGATCTGGTTCTGTTGGGCGCGTACCCGGACATCTCGAGGGCTTCGTATGCGGTGACGAGAGCGAGCCGGTGCATCGGGTCCATTTGCTCTGCCTGATGTACCAAGTTAGCATAGGGAGCATGATACACACCCAGGAGGGAAAGACTTCTGTAGAGGTATGGAAACAGGGGGGAAAGGGGGCGGTGGGAGAAAATAGGATGGCTGCCGCACCTCCTTGGGTGATATGTTAAAGAACCCGGCATCGAAGTGTCCTGGATTCTCCATGTAGTTCATGTACGGCGTCTGCGTGGCATTCTCCGTCCGCCCCGTCGGATCAAAGTGCGTGCTCAGGTCGAACCGGTCCAGCGGCACCGTGGTATGAACGTCCCGCTTGTCCATCATGAGCTTCCAGAAGAGCTCCGTGTCGTTGGCGCCCCCCGGAAGCCGGCAGGACATGCCCACGACGGCTAGCTTGGAGCGTTTCGGCGAGCGCGGGGTCTGAGCCTCCTCACACTCGTCGTTCTTGGACCACTCGACCAGGTCGTGCTGCGTCAGGGCGACCCGGCCCTCGCACCGGCCCTCGACGCTCTTGATGATGGCCTTGAGCACCATGGAGCTCCGGAAGGTCCACAGCGTCAGGTATTGCTGTGCATCGCCCGGCGGCGGCGCCTGCTCGAGCGTGGCCGCGATGCCCTCGGCGACGTTGTCAATATGCATCTTATGCATCAAGATCTCAACGACAAGCTGGCTGAGCAGGTCATCTAAATCCTCCGCCTCGTACGGCCGTCCCGTATCGGACGAGAGGAGCGGACTGCGTATCGGCAGCTTGCCCGTCTCATCGGGCTCTCCCAACATGATGGCCTGGACGTCGCCGGCGTGGTAGATATGAGGGGCGTGGCACAGCCCGTGATGGACCGGGAGCGGGAAGAAGTTGGAGTACCGCAGCTTGCCGAAGCTCTTCAGGCAGCTCCGCAGACGGGTCGGCGGCCCGCTGACGGTGATGGACGTCTGGTCGGCGGCGCTGATGAAGATGCAGGAGAGCACCGGGGCCGCCGTCTTGGCGTTGTAGCCGTCCAGCTCGGCCTGGACGTCCTCGACGCTCAGGCCGGGAACGACAAACGCCCACGGATCGCCGGCGTCCGTCTGCGGGGGCTCGAGCTGCTCCGAGGTGTCGTACACGTGGATGCCGAGCCGGAAGGCCACGCGCACGGCTTGGGCACCCGTCGAGCTGAGGGTGGCGAGGTCCGGAGCCGTGGAGACGGCGGCGGCTGAGAGAAGGCCGACACCCAGGCCGGCCAGCGTCGGGGCTGAGCGTGGGCCGAACTCATACGGTGTTGATGAAATTTCGTGGTGGCTGTTGAAGGCGTTTTAGAATCAGATTATACTGTTGCCATTGCAAAGATTTTCTCGGGATTTGGGGGTCACTTACCCGATGAGCATGCCAATCTGGAATATGATGAGGAACACGCCCTCCACGGCGCCGCCGAGCGGGCCTTTGCGGAACTTGTCGTCGTCGATCAGGTCGAGGACGTTGTCGAAGCACGGGACGTCGTCCTGCCACCGCTTGGGCAACCTCGAGATCTCGTCCTTGAGAACATGGTTACATAGTTTGATGAAATGCGCCAGCTGGGCGCACTTGAGGTGTGCGCTAGACTGTGAGAGCACGCGGAAAAGGTTCCCTGCGTGGTCACTTGGGAAGTCGTTGCCGAAGAACAGGAGGTTGGTCGACCCGGCCTCGGGCGTGTGATCCCACGAGCTGGAGGAGGGTGTCGTTGACATGTTGGGTGTAGTACTTGTTTGATTACAACGAAGCCTGACGATGAATCATTGTTGAGCTGAGCCGGATGCTGATCGACTCTATGAATAGTTAATGAGAGAGGGCTGGCAGGATGTATACGCAGGTGACAGATCCACTGCAACGCACCTTGAAGATTTTATGTGTCTCTTCACGTTGAAGCTCTCTCGAAGCTTCGGAGGGTGTCCTGGGTCAGCCTGGGAGTTCGGCGTCTGTCTTCCGGGTCTCGGCATTGGGTCCGGGATCCGGGGATGAGCGTCGGCGATGTGTTGCCGACAATGGTCCCGAACCCCGGACTGATATTGTGCATTGGCTGTCTGCCAAGGAGCAAGAGCTGGCAATGACTTTTAGACTGAAGCATACGGCAAAGAAGGCGCAATGATGTTTGGATAGACTAGCTTGGAGGGTTGCCGGCATTCTTAACCTTCTTTTTGAAATGAAACAATGTCAGCCTTGAACGTTATCATCCATTTAGTACTGAATAAAACCTCGGAGGAATTGATAAACGCTCTCAGATTGGATAATGAGTTCCTATGCCACTGGCTTACTTGAATTGGAGCAAAGAAGTACTAGAAACCATGATCTATGTATATGAATATAGCGTAAACAAATCTCAAAGACTAGAACCCAGAACTCCACTCCATGAACTTGAAATACAATGGCCAAGAGGGCATAAAGAATGCTAGGGAACCTCAAAAGGCTCACGATATCGTCGCAGTTCGCGCCCCAACCAAAGGCCGCAGTCTCCCCTCCAAGCGTCGCGGCCTCTTCGCCTCCCGCGCAAACCACCGCTGCTCCCCGTGAACCATCTCAAACCCGACCTTCCGCTCCTCCGCCAGCTTATCCAAGATAGCCAACACACTAGGTCGAACAACCAGCTGCGATACATCCCCGGGAAGACCGCCGTACATGCGCTCCACGAGCTCCGCAACGCTCAAACTCCCTTTCCCGCCAAGGCCGAGCGGAGGAGAAGAAGAAGGCAAAGACACCACCCTGCCGGCTTCAAGCGTCACACAAACATGCCGCTCCCTCGCCTCCTTCTGGCGAATGCACTCGTCCATCTTACGCGGCAGGTCGGCAATGACAGGCCCGTGGGCGGGGTACCCAACACGGCACCCCAGAGCAGCCATATCAGCCAAACTCTGCGTGAATGTACCAAGGTCCTCGAAGACGCTCTGCCCCTGGCCGAGTACATTATCGCCAGTGAAGAGGGCGTCCTCCTCCTCCAGCATGAAGCACATGTGGTCGTGGGCGTGGCCGGGCGTGAAGACGGCGCGCACGGCGGCGCCCTCGACGGAAAAGACCTGCCCGTGCGCGATGGCCCGCTGGCCGCGGTCCGGATCGCACTTGTAGACGCGGTCGGCGTATTCGGGGCGGCGGGCGAGGAGGTCCGGCACGCCGCCCGTGTGGTCGCTGTGCCAGTGCGTCAGCAGGACGTGGCTCAGCTCGACGTCGAGGTCGTCCAGGACGCGGAGCAGGCTGTCGATCCAAGCGCGGAAGCCCTGGCCCGTGTCGATGAGGAGGCGGCGCCGGCCGGTGCCCACGAGGTAGGTGTTGGTGCCCTGGAGACGCATCAGACCCGCGTTGCCACCCATGATGCGGACCAAGCGCGGTGTGAGGTGGGAGACGTCCGGGAGGGGGGCGAGGCGGCCCTGCTGCGCCGAGAGGTAGTCGCCCCAGACGCACTCGTTCAGCGTTGCGAGCGCGGACGGCATAATTGCTTTCGTTGAGGGGGGAATGCTGTCCTCGAGTGAGAGAGTTTCCAGAACGGTGTGAACAAGAGTATCTGACTATCTATCTACGGGCTGGGTGGCTCGCCGGGGCTCGGGCACCGAAGTCTTCGGTGTTGGCTGCCTTGCCATCGACTCTTGGTCAATGCGTCTGAATCCTTCAAGCCGTCTTGCTATCTGTGGCAAGTTTGGTGCTTGACCGATGCTAGAATTCATCTGACTGGCCCCCGATATTGCCGAGGGACCGAGCCAGGGGCTCTGTTCATGGGCTTGCATCAGGGACTGATAAGTGACTGGTTTGAAAGATTCAGTGGTCAGGAGAGACTGAATATCAAGAAAGATATATGGAAAGCTTCACGGAACACATTCAAGTATAATGATCAACCATTCATTGCATTTGTGAATTCCTATGAACTTAAGTTGAGCTGTATACGACTTGCTTAGGAAGAATGTCATGCTCAGGCCTCATGCTTCTGGGCCCTGAGGTTGTCCACATCACTCTCGTTCTCAACGCGGACTCGGCATCCCTTGACGTCCGTCTTGGCCAGGATGTTGGCGTAAACGCAGCCAAAGACGGACGACTTCATGGTGCCGTGCTGCTCGGCGACGACGTCGACCTCGACGCGCTGGGCGAGGTAGATCTCATTGAAGCGAATATTGGTGTCAGCGAGGCCCTTGATGGCCGAGTAGGCCATGGAGAACATGGCGCCCTGCGAGATGGCCGGCAGGGCGCGGTCCCCCTTGTCGCCCTGGGAGCCGTTGCAGGTGGTCCAGGTGCATGGCGTGTCCTTTTGCTCGAGGAGGTATGGAACGGTGGCGCGGTAGGCGACTTGCGGTTGTGAGCATGGCTTGCGTGGGGGTACACAGAGACAAGGAGGGGACTTACAAAAGTTGGATTCAAAGTTGTGCGTCATGAACTCCCGGAGCTCTGCGGTGGTGGCCTCAACCAAGGTCCTTTCGGTGTACCCGCCTCCCACTGGAGTCTGTATTAGTCGAAAGGGGGCATAATGAGGGGAGGGGGGTGCTCATACCAGAGGAGAAAACGTGCTGGAAGGCTGGTAGGGCTCCCGCTCGCACCTTGTCCACGACCCCTGGACGCCTTGGTCGGAGATGACATCGGCCTCGACAACGGTGATCTTGTCCTGGCCCTCGCTCACGTGCTCCTTGATCTTTTTGGCAGAGTCCTGGTTGCGGACCACGGCGAGGACGTTGAGGCCGGAGCGCAGGGCGCCCAGAATGGCGGCGATGCCAATGTTGCCGGTGGCGCCGATGACCAGCACGGTTTGGGACATGTTTTCTACTTCTAGGTGCGGGGAGGTACTATCAAATGGGGAGAATGGAAAAGTGAGAAGGATCAAAAAGCGAGGAGATCAAGTGGTACGGTGTGGTGTGGTGTGGTGTGGTTTGCTGTCCCTTCTCAGAAGAGGAAGACGTGTGAGATTGCCGGGCGTACTCTTTAAACACCACCAACTCAAAGCTCGGCTTTCTTGCCAGCATAGGCGAACATTACGACCAACATGACCGACCTGGATTATTAAGCATCCGTGGGTCCCCATGTGTCTCGACATCATGCATACGACTTATCACTACCTGAACGGAGACGCAATGAGATGCCTAAATCTACAGACGGATTGTGCGTCCAGATTTCTCCACGATGAGTAAAGAATGCTCGTTTCTGAAAGCGCACCCTTCAAACCGTGTCCCGTGACAGCGTATGACTTCCTGACCGTGCCATAACCTCGCCCGGGGCACCTGTGAGGCCACGCTCAAGTTCAACGGCTGTTATGGAGATACATGTCTCTCACGCCTCGCTCCGCTCACTTCCCCTCGGATCAACAGACCGAATACGGCCTACGGACAGGGGCAGCCAATTGGGTCTTTCCTGACGTCCGCAGGCCGGAGCGTGCCGCATGCATGCAGCGTACTGCCAAGCCTTTGCTCGGCGAGACCAGGCGGCTGCCCCTCCACGTAAGCCGCAGCATGGCTCACCCTTCGCCGCAGCAGGTGGAAGGCGGAGTCGGGGGCAATAAAGTCCGGGGCCTGAGTGGCGCGGGTCCCGAGCCCCGAGCCCGAGCTCCGGTCCCGATGACCGGCCGCCGGGCGAGGTGACAAGCCGAAACACTAGAAGCCCGGTAGATGATGGCGAGAGTCCCCGCCAGGGTAGAGGAAAGATGGATAGGCAATCACATGATGGACGACTCCATACTCCTTGCTCGTGTCTTTGGGGTTCTTGATGGAAATTTCATATCACGTTGGATAATCTTTCGAGTCTTTGTTATCTCTCCAGCCACTCTGTGAAAGAGAAAAAAAAAAGATGGTACCATCTACTACTGAGACCGCCGCCGTGATCCTCCCTGGGTCGACCATCCTGGTGACCGGGGCCAATGGCTACCTGGGCTGCCGCTTTTCCAACACCTTGATCGAGCGAGGCTACCGAGTCCGCGGCGTGGTGAGAGACAAGGAGAGGTGCCAGCACATTCAGGACTTTTTCGACCAAAAGTACGGAACCGAGGGCCAGTTTGAGCTATTCGAAATTCCCGAGCTGACGAAGCAGGGGGCCTTTAACGGTGCCGTCAAGGGTGAGTGTATCTGTCCCTTGTTCCATATCCAGCATGCTGACCCGCGCAGGATGCGCCGGCCTCGTCCACTTCGCCGTAGACAACGGCTTCTCTCCCGACCCCACCGTCGTCGTAGAAGGCTCCGTCGCGCTCACCCTCCGCGCCCTTGAGGCAGCGGCCTCTGAGCCCGGCCTGCGTCGCTTCGTCCTCACGTCGTCCTACATCACGGCGTGCCAGTACCGCATGAACGAGGCCTACGAGGTCACGCAGGCCAGCTGGAACGACGACTACGTCGAAAAGGCCTGGGCGCCGCCGCCCTATAACGGCGACCGCTCGCTCTACGTCTACGGCGCCGCCAAGGTGCAGTGCGAGCGGGCCATGTGGCGCTTCGTCGATGAGCGGGCGCCGTCCTTCGTCGCCAACGCCGTGCTGCCCGACTTCGTCACGGGCCCGTCCATGCCGCATGCCAAGCCCAATGTCGGACCCATGTCCTTCGCCCTCGAGGCGCTGTGGGACGGCGGTGAGGCCTGGAAGTTCCTGGGCCCGCAGTGGATGGTCGATGCCGAGGACGCGAGCCTGCTGCACCTCGGCGCGCTGCTGCACCCCGGGTACCAAGGGGAGCGCATCCTCGGCTGTGCGCACCGCAAGAGCTGGGGCGACTGGATCAGACGACTGAGGGAGATGTATCCACAGCACTCGTTCCCAGGTAGGTGCTTGTCTTTGGTGGTCCCCGGTTTACGGACAAGGAGACTTTACAAAGAAAAATCTGTTAACGTCGTATTATAGACCCTCCAGAGAAGGAGGACGAGAACTTGGAGATTATTGTGGACCGACTGAGGGCCGAGGAGCTCCTAAAATGGCTCGGAAGGGATGGATTCCGGCCCATGCAGGATTCGATCAAGGACGTGTTCGACACCATGGCCCAACGGGAGTGGAGGAGAGATGATGCGTAGCTTCTTTTCAGTATTCAACGAGACAAAAAGCTATGCTGTGTGACAGTCTCGACGGAAAAGATATCGGATAAGCGTAAAAAGTCACGTTGATATGTCTCTATCTACCCTCACACAGCAGCCATAGTCCCATCAAGTGAAGGATTCATGTACGATTTCTAGTAGGGCTGTATACAAAAAGGAGAAGAGCCTACGCTCCCCGTTGAAGCTTGTCCAAAGACTCTCTTGTGCGTGGGCCTCGCTCATGCTATGCCCTCACGGTTCCCCGTGGCCATTCTACAGAGCGCTTCAAGCTCCTGGCAGATCTTGGGCATGGCCAGACGACACCAATGCGAAGCGCTCGCGTCCCCGCTGCTTTCCGTGTCCTCAGCGGCCCAACACACGTCAAGCTCCCTAAACTTATGGATCAGCCCCTTCATCTTCTGCAGCTCCCGCAGGAGAATGCCGCTCTGCAGGATGGCCTGGTCCTCGCTTCGAGCTGCAGCTCCCCGAGCTGTATGCTCACGGGCCGCATGCTCGGGACGCCTTTACCGACATCCCTGCCGCCATCGGCACTGCCAGATTGAGGCGCCGAGGATCCAGAGGTATCCGAGACTACTTGCTGCTGCTTCTGCTGCTGCTGGCCCAGTACTGCGGCTTCGTCTGCGCCGCCGGACTGTCTCAGTGTGTTCAGCGCACAGATGGCGACACGGTACCAGAACAAGACCTTGGACAGGATGGCCAGGTCGAGGAGGGCCATGTGGGGATACCGGGAACAAGGGCAGTCGAACAGGTCCGGCAACGTGGTCAGCGCCGCGCGGTTGGCCATTATGATCTTGTCGACGCTCGGGATCGTCACGGGACCGTCGTCGTCCACGGGCGGCATATCTGCGGCCGCGGTTTGCTTCACGCGGGCGAATAAACTCGGGTCGTAATGAAGGGAGCGGAGGAGATTAGACGCCCGGTCCTCGCAGTCGTGCTCGGGACGCTGTTGCTCGGGCATGCCGGCGAAGAGGATTGCCCCAGGGCTGGACCCCTCCAACGGTGACATCCACGGCGAGTCGATGTGCCCGTGTTCATGGCCATGGTCATCTCCGCCACCGACAAACGGCTCCGAGGCGTGCGAGTGGCTAGACAAACCAAAGTCTAGGTCGTCCCACGACCCGGCGGCGGCGTCGAGGCAAATGGAGAGCGAGCCCATTGGATCGGGTCCTGATGACAGGCTTCTCGGCGCGGCGAGTAGGGCAGCCGTCGGGACCGCATCCTGCGGGTAAATGGAGGGTCGGCGGTCGATTTGGCTCTGGCTCTGGCTCTGGCTCTGACTCTGCTGCACCCGCTTGTACCACGGCTTGGATCCGTTCCGTCGGGAGACGCTGTAGACGCAGTACAGCCCGTTAGCCACGCAGCGCTGACAGACGGGACGGGCCTTGTCGCATTTCACCTTTGTCGTGGAACACGCGTCGCATGCCAGCCGGAGACGGATGGGCCCGGTTCTATGCGCCTGGGGAGGGTCGGGCATGGCTCCGCTCGTGGACAGGAACCTATCTACTCCTCTTTCTCGGGGGAGGAGCGAGAAGTCGGATGTGTGATGATATGATGTCCCCCTCCCCCGTAATGGGCCTATGAACGGGCAAGCATCGGAGTACTTATTGTCCCCCCCCTTTTCAGACTCTCCATATCGTGACGCCACATCGCTGCAGAAGTGACGGGCTTTCGAATCATAACGAGCACGGTTTGGCGACAAATGTTCAGCGGCTCACTTGCCCAGGAAGGAAAACTGGATTCGGGTGGAGAGACGGTCTTAAACACAGCAAGAGGTGAGTGGCCTGCCTTTTAACTCCTTGGCGCAGATTCTGCAGCCTGCATGTTTGCGGCTCTTCAGCAAGGGGGACAGGGTGCATCTTTGGCCAAATGACGTCTCGGTTTCGTCAATACGCGAGACACGTCAGGTCCGAACGAGTAAAAAGGCTTCATCCCAATGTCCCAATCCAACGTCAGCGCAGAGCAGGATTTTTGGCGCCTGGACCCCTGTACAACCGTCTGATATTCCCTCGTTAAGGAAGCCAATCAGCTTCCTTACCAGATAGGAAGGTCGGTCTTTGTGCGTGCTCGTAAGGCTGTGTTGTGGGGGCAGTGTTGTTGGCAAGATGGGACTTTGGCTCGGTTGTGTGAGGAGGAATCAAAAGAATCACCCGTGAAACTCCATCTTTCACTTTATGTGCTGTCCTATCATCTAGTAATAAAAGATTTCTTTCCTGCCCGGTGGTACTCTGCACATATAGTCCATAGGGTGAATAATACAATGAACCTAAATGTTTACGGTTTTAAAAGATATTCCTTTAGAAATACCAGCCTCCGACCTGGGCCATAGACGGTAATTAGAGGATCTAATCCATTTTTTTGGAGTCCTAGACCCTATCTTCATCTGCTTGTAACCAGGCGCAATGCAATTACATAACATCTCAGCAATTTGTATAGTCTCTTGACCGAATTAGCGTCTCGTCCCAGTCTCTTCCTTTCTGAGCCCTCTCAGACCGTGACATCTATTAGGACACATCTCTTGGTCACATCGTATCCAGGCAAACCCCGCAAGGCACCCCCATAAACGATAGGAGCCGCGGTTTCGTGCATGTGGCTTAGCGGGCCGCATCGCAGTCGACACCCTTGCTCACCGGGGAAAGGGGCAGGGATAGGAGGAAATCGTCTGTGGATCTCCTACCATTCCTCGCCCCACCCCCAAAGCAGGGCAAAGGAGCCATGACGGCCCCTCTTCCGATACCTCCAGTGCTATCGGGTCCAAGGGTCTCTGGCAAATCCAGACCTATCGATAGCAGCGTGACGTCGTGAGATCTGACAACCAACTGCGGGGTATTTTACGCGGAAAAGACATGCAGAAGCGACAGCTTCGGATCCCCAGCCTCGTAGCTCGCTTTGTCTGTGACCGCCCACGCCACAAAGTCCCCTTCGAGGGTCGACCCGTTATCCATCTTGACCTTTGATCGCGTCTCAGTCGGTGCCGTTTCTAGGAACCGGAGGGGCTTATCCGCACATACCTTCGCATTACCGCGCAGCATGAGCTCAAGACCGGGGCTCTGGTCGGCAAACACGGCGTAAATGGTGTGTCTTTGCTCCGAGAAGCCGCTGCTGAACGCGGTGGTAATTGCGTTGGAAATGACTTAAGACAGGCCCGGTCGTCAGCAACGGCAAACGCAAAAGATCAAGTGCAACTCCCAGCCCGGTTCAAGATAGTTGAAGGAAAAATAAGTCTGGAACAAACCTTCGCGCCCTGTAAATGCCTTCCCCAGGTCGATGAATGACCCGTCCGGGGTGAATGCGGCAGCGACGTCGGGCCCCCCGTTGGGGTCGTCTGCCGCCTTGTACGCCCGCGCCAGGTTCTCCTTGATGAGAGGATCAATGTCAATCGCCGGCCAGGTCGCGTGGTCTGTCCCGGCGGAGCTGATGGGCGCCGGGAGGAGGCCCAGGACGGCCAACGCGGCGCTGAAGAGGGTGGTGCCGTTAGTCATGGTACCTGTGTAACCACGGGTTGCTTGCTTGTTGAGTTTGTCATTCTTGCTTGTTCTTGCGCCCCCTTGCGATATATACACTTTGCACCTCTTGATTGCCGGTGTTCCTCTCGGCGAAGGGATTGCGCTATCCTGGACCCTTACTCTTACGTACATCCACACCCCTTCAGCAAGTACCCCAGATAGGAGCGTCAGCCTGAGCAAGACTGTCTATCGATGATTCTGTCGTCTTCTATTCGCCCTGTGCCGTGCCTCGCCGTATGCATTCCCGATAGTATCGGCTTCGGTGGCCTTTAAAGAGAAACACCCGCTACACTCACACATGCCTTGATACAGTCTAGACCCTGTCAGACACAGCCCACCCCCTCCCCATTCTTCACCAAATATTATACCGAATTCCGTACGGAAAATGACGGCGTGGGCCAGGCGCGCTGACGGCAGCGCCATTTACACCCGGCCATGCAGCCCCATGGAACACGCATACGTTACCATGGTTCACACAACCCGCCGCCACGGCCGCGAGGACTTTGTCATCAGCTACATCCTCCAGTTCAGGGAGGACGCTGAAGCCCCCGGCCATCAACTGCCTCTCGAGCAGCGGCTGCGCGAAGCCTGGAAGGCCCTCCGCTTCGAGCACCCCATGATCGCCGTCGAGCTGGGCCATGACGGACAGTCTCTGCTGTACGCATCAACCGTAGACCAAGAGTCCTCGCTGGAAGAATGGCTGGCCGAGACCTTCATCGTCGAGGCGGACGAGCAAAGACCGGCCGGGGCGGTGTTCTCCGAGCTCCGGCCGCCGCGTCTCACGGAGCTGCGGTTCCTCCCCAACACGGGCGAGCTGCTCCTGCGGTCGTCGCACTGGCGCATCGATGGGGCCGGATGCTCGCTGCTGATGGACCGTTTCTTCGACATCATGGCGGCCGAAAAGACGGCCGGACTGGCGTGGGGCGAGGAAATCTCTAGACTCCCTCCCGCCCTCGAGGATGCGCTGCATTTGCCGAGTGAGGCGTCGCCGGAGCATCAGAAATGGGGCCGGGAGTGGATTTCCGACTTTGGGGCGGCGTCGCCGTCCGTCGGTCTTCCTTGTCGTCCGAACCCCGGGAGGAACCCCGGGAACCCCAGCCGCGAGCTTCTCGTTCTGAGCGAAGAGGACACGGCTACGCTCGTTTCGGCATGCAAGACTGCTGGCATCACCGTCACGGCAGCTCTCCACGCAGCGTGATTCTTCAAACGCGGGAGATGACCCCGGCGGAAACAAGGAGCAACAACTTCATGGACGTTCTCATGTGTGACCTGCGGTCCTACCTGCCCGAGCCGTGCGTGAAAGCCCCTCCACCCTTGCGGATCTTTTCCAGCAGCCCGTGACTGATTCTTCGAGCTCAGGTACAACACGAGTGCCTACGCCGTGATAATCTGCTCCATGCCGCAGCTCGGCGTTTTCGGCTCGCTCGCCGAGCGGGGGTTTTTAGGTACGGCCAGGATGGTCATGGAAAGCTCCAGAAGTTACGACATGCACACGATGCTACAGTCGCTGCGTCCTGCCTCGGCTGCGTTCAAGCAGATGCTGGACATGGGCGCGGCTTCGACAGAGGTTAGTGAACGGCTTCGTGACTCATCATTGTATTCTGAGAAATTCCAAGTCCCTGACGTTTCAGTGGCAGACACCTTCGGTCGTGCCACCCGTGGTGAGTAGCCTAGGGGTTCTAGAGAAGTACATAGGTCCTCGACACGGAAAGATCACGATAGAAAGGGTCCATAGCATCTCGGCCATCCAGAGCCCCCAGCCGACGCTGTGCTTAAACAGCTGGCAGGGACGCACCTCGCTCGATATGGTGTATAACGATGGCTACATAACGCCCGGGTTAGCTCGCGAATTTGTCGGCGGCGTTGTTTCCATCGTGTCGAAGGGCCTCGCCATTGAAGTTGGCGGAGTGGGAAAGTAATTAGAGTGATGCCCAAGTTAGGAGAGAGTGGCGGCATGGCTCCGATTCTAAAATAGCATAAATGTATTGAATTCCTAAGTGTTGGCCTCGGAAGGATATGTGTATATACTACCTAGAATTTGAGATATTCACATGAACCAAGGGCGGCCTACATGAACATTGACAACCACTAAACATCAAAACGAGGCCTCAGCCGTCGAGCCCTCTTGCAACACCAAGCGCAGACGGGCATCATTCCTCGGCACGAACCTCGCCTTGAACGGCTTGGCGTGGCGGAGGGGATACATGTCAAACGCGTCGTCCGACACGTCCATAGCCGAGCCCTTGCCGCCCTTGCCGCCCTTCTCGGCGCCCGTCGGCGGCCGGATCTCAAACGCCCACAGGACGTTGGCCAGCATCAGAGCCAGGTTGCTCTCGGCGAGCCGCGTGCCGGGACACACCCTCCTCCCAGCGCCAAAAGTCCAGTGGTCCCGCGCCTTGGCGTCGGCCATTGCAGCGTACTCGCCGGCGAACTTTGTGTGGCGAGGTACCTCTCAGGCCGGAACGCAAACGGGTCCGGGTATCGCTCTGCGTCGAAGTGCAGGGCCACCGTGTTACACACCACAGCGGTACCCTTGGGAATAACGAAGTCCTTGTACGTCACGTCGGCGTCGGTGAAGTGGCGGATCGCCCACGGCGGCATCGTGTTGCGGCGCAGGACCTCCTTGACGCAGGCCCAAACATAGGGGAGGCGCGGTACATCAGACATGGCAGGGGCGCGGTCATCCCCTACGACGGCTGCGATCTCCTTCGCCGCGGTGGCCTGGCGTCCGGGCAGGCGGCGAGGTAGAGAACGAGGTTGTGGAAGGTGGCGGTGGACGTGGCCGAGCCGGCGTCGACGAGGCGCCCGCGATCCAGGCCAGGTCCTCCTCCTCGAGCCCCTGCTCTTTGAAGTCGGACTCGATCATCTGCTTCGCGTAACAAGAGGCCTCGGCGGCGGCATCGCCGGTGAATTGTGCCTTGAGGCGGTTCCACATGCGCATTTTGACCCAGAGGATCCATTCGGAGTCGCGCGCCGCGCCCTTGTGCGACGGCTGCGCCCAGGTCGGCAGGCTGGCTAAGGGTGGAATCACGTCCTCGACGAAGTAGCCCGGCTGCTGGATCTTGGAGAGCAGCTTGGCGCTCTGCTCTGTGTAGCGAATGTCCTCGTCGTTGACGCTGGTCGCGGAACGGCCGTAGACGGCGCGCATGAGGGTCGAGAAGAGCATGCGGTGGATGTGCTTGTAGAAGGCGGCTTCGTCTGTGTTGTCCGTTGCGAGGTCGTGTAGCAGGCGCGAGATCTCCACAGTCTGGTGTGGGATGAAGGACTCGACTGCTTGGCTGTCAGAATGCGGTGGCAGAGCTGGCGGTATGCCCTCCATTTGGGACCGTACGGCATGGTCGGCATGCGTCTACCGCCGACGACCACGTCGGACATGGGCATGGGCAGTTTGGATGAGGTTGAGACAGACTTGGTTTGGGGTTAGCCGACTGAGGCCTGAATAGCTATAATGTGCCACATATTACGTACCTGCTTGTCGAACACGGCCTTGACGGCCTCTGGGCTGCTAAGGACCACCCAGTGATGCCATCCAACCTGGACACGAAATACCTCCCCATACTGCGTTGCCCAGTGGCGGAACTTCGTCAGGATGTCTGGGGGCAGCTGAATTCCAAGCCCAACGTAGGGATTCAGCGCAGGACCGGGAATTCTTCGCAGACGTCGGTCGACCAGCACCCGGGGGAGGACCGCAACGAACAGAATTAGCAACAAGAGAGCGGCTGAGAGGGGCATTGCTGACAAAATGGAAGTAGAGGGTTGTGAAGCCAGCATTTTAGACGTGGGTGCGATACGGAGTACAATGTTACAGAAGATGTGCCTTCAGTAATCTTGATATGATCAATAGATTCTATTAAAAAGGTGTAAGAGCGGTCCTTTCCAGTAGCTGAAGTCGCAGGGTCTCTCGGGATTCACACCACCTGCTCGGCGTAGGGTTCGGCATAGGCCGGGAAATAGGGGTTGGGAGGCTTACACCTCCACATGCTGAACCCCTTGTTGCGTGACCGGAATGACCATTTGTCAAAGCCTTCATCCCAATCCCTGAACTTTCCTTCTCTGCAGGCTTGGTGACCAGATTCGAGCCACCCACACGCGCAATGACGACCACAAACGGGGCCGGACCGAAAGACTCGCTCCACGACGCGAGCCTATTCATGACCCAGCTCCTAGTCCAGCAGCAGCAATACTACTGCCTGCAGTTCCTCGACCACTTCCGGATTCTCGATGCCGTGCCCCTGCACCCTGGAAGCGCCCCGTACGCAACAGTCGCCGCGCAGACCGGCGTGCCGGAGCCGAGGCTCAAGGCCGTCGCCAGGATGGTCATGACGACCGGCTTCCTCGCCGAGACCCCCGACGGAAGCAGCCTGGAACACAGCGCTCTCTCTGCCACCTTTGTAGAGAACGATCATATGCGCATCCAACTGCGGCATCTGGTCGAGAAGACAGTACCGCTGATGGGCGCCTTCACTAGGGCGACGGAGCTCTGGGGCGACACCAAGGCGCCGAACCAGACGGCGTACAACCTCGCTTTCGAGACGAACCTGCCATTTTTCAAGCACCTCAAGTCTCGACCAGACCTCAGCGATGAGTTTGACTCGTACATGAAGAGCCAGGCCGTGGCGCACTCAGGAGCCAGGGTGGACCACGTTCTGCGCGGGTTCGACTGGGCGGCGCTGAAAGCCGAGGCCGTAGTCGTTGATGTAAGTGAAAGTGCCCATCCCAAGTACAACTATGTTCTGCTTGCTAATAGGACGACCACCACAGATCGGAGGCGGCGCCGGCGCCGCAGCCAAGACCCTAGCCACGGCACACCCGAGCCTTCGCATCGTCGTGCAAGACCTCGCGGGGCCCATCCGCAACGCCCACGAGCAGCTCACTCTTCTTCCGCAGGAAGTTGCTGCGCGCATCAGCCTTCAGAAGCATGACATGTTCGACGAGCAGCTGGTCCGTGGCGCGGACGTCTATTTCCTCCGGACCATCATCCACGACTGGCCTGATGCCGAGTCAATCACGATCCTGCGGCGTCTCGTGGCAGCCATGAAGCCCGAAAGCCGCATCATCATCATGGACATGGTCTTACCTGCTCCCGGTGCCGGCTCGTCCCTGTTCGAGGCGGCGCTGCGGCAGAAGGACTTGGCCATGACGCAGACCTTCAACGCGAGGGAGAGGGAGGTGTCTGAGTGGGAGAGCCTCTTTGCGGCTGTGGACGAACGTCTGGCTATTCGTGGGATTCGGCGGCCTGAGGGTTCCCAGCATTCTGTCATTGAGGTGGGATTCCGTAAGAGTGATCAATAAATATGAGATTCATGTCGTGAAATCAGTTTCCCAGCAAGTGCAAGTCAAGTTGAGGGAGGTTCCAAACCTACCAAAAGTCTATAAAGGTCGTTGCATTATAGAGGCTGTCAATGAAGCTGGTCACTTATCAGAGTCTTCAGCTGGCCAATAATTGGTTGAAGCGAAGGTTTCGAAGTCTCAGAATAACTGCAGACTGTTGAGATCATCTTGAATAGCTTCATCTTGTTCATCAACTGCTCTCAGTTCAACTAAAAAATACTATGTACTCGTGTTATCCCGTTACAACATGGAGGCCATCTCCGCCATTTTCTTCCACTTTTCCATCGACTGGTGAAATTGAGAAAAACGCTGCGTGCATTTCCTCACGGCGGCTTGGCCCCTTTGATGTGCGCAGTCATTGAACTCCCGTATAACAGCCTCGACATCCCCAGCAACCAAGGATGCGCCACAAACTCTCCCAGTCACGATTTCGCCAGCTCTACGCCATCCAGAATGGCATGATTACCCCCTCGCCTCCGAAAATGGGCATGGCATGTACCGCATCACCAACAAACACCACGCCCGTCTCAGCCGCCTTGTCCAAGTTCACCCGCGTTGCTTGCACCGCCCAGATGCGCCAGTTGTACACCTTCTCCTTCTTAATAGCGTCCGCGTCAACGAGGGCCGAGAAGGGCGGCGCCAGGTCCTTGGCGCGGATCTCCTTCAGGAGATGCTGTGGCACCTTGATCATGCCCGGCTGGTCGGGCATCCAGAGTGGGTCCTTTTCAACCTGTTGCACGCGAGAATACGTCCAGTCTAGATCGACTGCCTCGGGTCCCGTGCTGTTAGCGACGGTCACGAAGGTGTTGAAGTTGTCGCCCACGCCCGCGGCTATGGTGGACTCCCCGACGTGAGGGGCCCATATTTGGCGCCATGATGTGGTGTCCATCCGTCTCTTGCCGTGGAAGAGGACGACGGGAAGTAGCTGAGCCTCCAGGTCCGGCAGGAGGCAGTTCCGAACTGTGAGATGTTAATGCCATGCATCCTGGTCATGGGTAGACAGGAAGTAACAGGGTCTTACCACTTGAGTGCACGCCATCTGCGGCAACAATCATGGATCCAGTCACCTCCTCGCCACTGTCAAAAACAGCCGTGACATTACCAGGCTGCCCTTTCACTGCAGTCAAATTGAGGCCATGATGAACCTCCACACCGAGACTCAGCCAATTCCGCAACACGCTCCTGTTCGCCCTAAACAGGGCGGCTTCATCCCCAGTTCTGGGAGGTTCCGGATTGAACAGAGACTTACCGGTCTCGTTAGCTCGGATTGTCAGGTCGACCCATCCAGAACCTCCAAGGAGACGGTCCACGGCCACTTGTTTCTGGAAAGCCTCGACAGGCACACCGTCCAGCGCTGCCAAGAGAGGGTTGAAGGCCCAGTCGCGGACGGTAATTGCGTAGCCCTGAGTAGTGTCGAGTGCAGACCGCTCAAAGACTATACATGGTATCCCTCGCTGTTTCAAGATGCGAGCCACCGTCAGGCCGGCGATGCCGCCACCTATGATCAGGATTGGCTTATTGGTCATTTTCCGGCTACTTGCCCGGGTGCCAACATGAACGCAGTATCCAGACAAGACTGTAACAAAAGGAAGATATGCAATGAGTGGATATGGGACAAACTCTGAGTACGGACTGTAAGAGACTCTGCTGGCTGCGCTCATCGGGCTGCCAGACTCCGGTTCCCCACGGGAAAGTCGCTCAGCGAGCCACCAGGGACACACGTACGGAGCGCCGAAGCGGGTTTCGCGAACGCCGAGACCGAATCGGAGTGGCGTCGTGTGTTCCCATTGGTCCGTTGTAGCCCGGTGCAAGGACAAAGTAAGCGTGCCGGCACCGCGGTCTTGTCCCTGCCGACCGTATAACGAACATGATTAAGATGAAAAGCCAACGGAAGGATCAATCGCGCAGGTTTGGGACATGATCTCGGAGTACCCTACGAGATTGAGTTTCTCACTGCGGAAGAGATGAAGGTCGCTCCGTATATAGACGTCTGTCCCAACGGGAGAGTTCCCACCATAGTAGACCCAAACCACGATATCACGTTGTGGGAGGTATGTTTAGCGATCGTTGCACGAGGGTACCAGTCTAATTAACCCTCCCATCTCTGCTTGCGAAACAGTCCGGAACAATCATTGAGTACCTCGAAGACATGTACGATCATGATGATAAACTGCAGTACAGCACCTTTCCCGAGAAGTACCACCAGAAGAACTGGAAGGACTATCAAATCGCTGGGCATGATCTGTTCTTGGGGCAAAAAGCCTATTTCACAATGGTAGCCCCAACGCCTTCCCGAGCTCCACTAGAGCCGTACCTGACCTGATATTAGTTTCACACCGACCAGGACATCTCGTCCGTTCATGAGCACTATGGGAACATGGTGCGGTGGGTTCTCGGGGTCGTGGAGCGTCAGCTCGCCAAGACGGGGCATCCGTACCTGATGGGCGACAAGTGCACGTATGCCGACCTCATGTACATCCCTTTCCATATAGTGCTTCCAGACAAACTCATGCGCAACGTCAGCGATGGCTTTGAGCAGGAGTGGAAGGAAAAGTTCCCGCGATGCTATGAGTGGAACATGCGGATGGTAAGGCGCGAGAGTGTTCAGCAGGCACTCGAGGAGAAGCATCGAGCGATGGACGCGGCAGGGTGGCCGCGCTGAGGTATGAGCTCATTTGTATTCCAAGCAAACAGACGTTGAGCAGAACTATCCAGTCCAGAATATCGGTAACTTTCATCGGTTAAAGTCATCTGTTTTCTGTTTTTTTTCGAATTCTATTAGTCCTTATCGTTTATACTGACGCGCTTAATTGCTAAACTACTTGCTCACCCTCTTACCCTTAGTTTGCCTCACGTATAACTCGATGTATTAAAAGCGGCCACACGAGGTTGAGCAGCTGGGTGAGGTGAGTGCATTTGACACAGAGAGTGTCCTGCCACTTTTGAGCAAGCAGCACGTCTTGAAAACGTTTTGTTCCCGTGTCAATCCGTCTGCACTAATGATCCTCACATGCCTCCGGTGAGCCCACTGGATGCTGCTTGAAAGAGTAGTAGGACGATGTAGTAGACTTTATGGTGGTGTCCGGTGTTAAAGGAACGGCGGGTGTGGTGCAGTCAGTTACACATAGCTAACAACTGCGTTTGTATACTACTATAAAAGCTTTTTCACTAGTATCTTCAGACCTATAAACAGATTACGTAATTAATAGCTACTACTCTACCTACTGTGTTTCTAAAGTTAGTATGTGTTGCCCTCTAGGTGTGTTGTTGTCAGTCATTCCACCTCCTATCTGTCTCTCTTTGTCTTGTCCAGCCCAACTTCAGACTCCAGTGAGGTTTCAATGTCTTCGAGCCCTCTTCGTTGGGCGCAACTCCATCAACGACACCCAAACAGAACAATTTCCTCCCAAGCCGCGACACCTTTCCAAGACGCAGAAAGCCAGTTGAACTCGCAGGCATAGATCGCGACACTAGAAGCATTTCTCATCGGAAGTATCAGACCCACGGGCCGCGGCACACTCGAGTCTCTTGGCTCCGAGAGCTTCGCCCAAAGACCCTTTCGCACAGGCCTTTGCTTTTTGTCATGTATCAAATTTTGTGCACTGACTCTTGTAACCCATGTTCTCTCCTGGGATTGTGACAAACCGGCGGGTATTCTGCTCCGCATCATTTCAGAGCTGACATGTATTCGTGCAAGCATACACCAACCACCTTGCACCCTGGGTATCCAGAAACCGACTCACAGGTACTGGCGCGTCCCCTGCAGACTGCGTTATCACCTCTCTTTGTCGTGTCGATATTATGTATCTACAACCACCCACGACGTTGCAAAAGCACAGCCAAGCGAATCAACTACTGCCTATCAGGATAATCACCCCACCCCACCCCTAACGCAAATGAACCTATTTTCATAGGTGGAAACAAAGAAAGAGTACAGTATTGCGTGAGTAGCATCAAGGGTTTTGCATTATAGTGTTAAATTAATGGTGGCAAGGGCCTGCCACTCTCTGTGGCCAAGACCTATGCGCTTGGTACAAAGCTTTGCTAATGAATGTAGGTGAATAGAAGGTGGTCGACGACAGGGGTAGATCGTAGGAGGCAGGGTTATGACTATGTTTTGCTTTACGAGGACTGAATAGAGGTTCGCATTGTAATTGTAAGTCATCTAGAGCTTTTCTAGAGGAACTGAACAGTCTTGTCAACTACAATGCTTAGTAGGAACCAAATTTTCACGTGAAACCGCAGATAAAGCATCAATGACTCAATAACAATCACAGCTTACGCCGTTGGTTGACGCCGTTAGTTGACGCCATTAGTTTGACGTTCCAGGTCCATTTGGGTAATTTACCTCTTGCCTTCTGCTCTAAGAGCATCTTCCGGACGTGCTTTTCATCAGTAACCAACAGGCCCCAAAGCTGTGCCTCACTTCTGCACCACATCATGGGTCGATTGTTGGTGAAGTGGTAAATGATTATTAGGCCCTGGCATAAGTTCTCAGGCAGACATTCAATTCAGTGTGATACTGGCCCCGATCAAGGCTTTAAGACATGATGTCAGGTAGTAAGATCAGATATGAGTCCAAGTATAAGTAGTTACTTGTTCTCATGGCCAGTTTCTCATGATTCTCCAGCCACCATTCTCTCATTACTTTCCTCACTTTCAACTCCTCTACCTCAAAACTCAGTCAATATGAGGCTCGGGCTACTACTCGCCATCTTCACCAGGGCATACCATGTCCAGGCCAAGGCAGTGTTTACCCATTTCATGGTAGGTTTTCTGCACCTGCAGCCAGCCTACTCGGCCTCACGAGAATGTCTGCTAACACGTGCGTAGGTCAGCAATACTGCCTATTACACAGACGACACTTGGCGAAAAGATATACAGCTTGCCAAAGAAGCACACATCAGCAGCTTTGCACTCAACATAGCCCACAGTGAACACATGAACGAGGGGTCCCTTGAGCGGGCTTTTAACGCTGCACGGGCCGAGAATTTCAGGCTCATCTTCTCTTTTGACTACACCGGCCAGGGCCCATGGCCTAAGGAGACTGTCATTAGTTACCTAAAGAATTACATGTCCCGACCTAAGTACTTCAAGCACGTTGACAGAAGACCTCTAGTCTCTACCTTTAAGGGCCCCAGTAATGCGAACGACTGGGTCAAGATCAAGAAACAAGTCAACATCTTCTTTATACCAGACTGGTCATCCGAAGGTGCAAAACCGGCCGTAGAGCTTGCAGGCAGCATTACTGATAGTCTCTTTAGCTGGGCGGCCTGGCCCTGGGGCTCCCAAGACATTGACACCTATGGCGACACCTCTTACCATAACTATCTTAACGGCAAGCCTTACATGATGCCTGTTTCCCCATAGTTCTACACCAATATGCCGGGGTATAACAAGAACTGGTTGTGGCGTGGCGACGACATGTGGTACGATCGGTGGCTCCAAGTCATCTTCCATCAACCCAAGTGAGTTACTCAGAACTTCCACACCAGAACTCACATACATTCAGTTAATGCTAACCAGCCCGCTTTAGGTATGTTCAGATTATCTCGTGGAATGATTATAGCGAGTCTCACTACATTAGACCCCTATACGACCATGCCATGGAGGCATTCAAGGTCGGCAAGACCCCATTCAATTATGCCATCAACAAACCTCATGATGCCTGGCGCCTAACACTGCCTTACTAGATCGATTACTACCTGTCTGGAACGGTCTCGCTCAATCAGGAATCCCTCGTCGCGTGGTATCGCACAAGTTCTGTCCTGGATTGCTCAGATGGTGGCACTACAGGCAACACGGCAAGCCAACTTCAGATTGAGTTTCCACCAGCAGTCGTCATGCAAGACTACATCTACTTCTCGGCTGTTCGTACATCTTATGCCAAAGCAACAGTCACCGCCTCGACGGCCTTTGTTCCTATTCATGTAACTTCGGCTTCTGTCCCCTCCACGCCTGCCGATGCGTGGAAACGGGTCCTTTGATCAAACCGCCCGGTAAAAACCCCGGCACCACCGGCAAGGCCCGTGGCGATCTCAATGACTACAAGCTATGCGACTTCGCCTGCTCCTGCGACTGGTGCCCTGAGGACGTTTGCGAGTTCGTCGAAAACGGCGACAGCGGCGGCGGTCCAATCGACCCTGAAGAAGCTTGCAACCCGCGCGAGAATTCTTTCAGTTTTAATGCTCCTACCCGTATGGGAGAGTACATGCGCTGGTTCCTGATGGAACCTGCAAATGCGGCTACGACAAACAGACAATGCATTACCATTGTCAACCTTACCCCACATGAATTCAAACTTACTTACTCGCATCCCTTCCAAATGGACCATTGGGACTGGGACTCTATACCCCCTGGGAAGTCTCGGCAAAATCTTGCACATTACACCGAGACGGTTGGCAAGAACCCCATTGACTCTAAGGGAGAGGCTACTACGACATTAGCAACACTGGGAAAAGGTTTACTGTACGCGTCACTAACAATATCCCTAACGCTTACACTCAGCGTATTATCTTTGACCTAACTGGGATGGGAAAAGGCCAGCGCGAGTATAAGTCGCCAGAGCAGGAAGTCCCTGTCACTCTCGTCATCACAGGTAGCGATGCATATGAATTCGTCACTTCACTGTCTCACGGCCCAGGAAATTGGATGAATGCTATTAAGGACGCCCTTGCACACTGTAAGGTGCTTAACCTAATCGTACCCAGCACACACGATTCTGGTATGAGCAAAATTACAGGGGCCATCCTAACGGGCGCCGCTGCATCTAATACCCAAGCCCAAGGGCTCAACATCTACGGCCAGCTGAGAGTCGGGGCTCGTTGGTTCGATTTGCGAGTTTCCACCGTGCACGAGGCTGTCAAGTGTTGCAAGAACTACGAGTTCTGGACCACACACTTGAACGATGAGATGGCCCCAGCGGCCATTAGAAAATCGGGTGAAAAATTAGACGAGGTCATCGATGAGGTCAACCACTTCACCAACGAAACCCCGGGCGAGATAATCTTCTTGCAATTCCGCTACCTGATCGGAATCCGCAACGTACCCAGCCTGGGACCCCTCTACTGGACCAACACCATCAAGGATGAATTCTTCGACAAGCTCAAAAAGATCAACAACCACTGTCCTGGCCTTCCCGAGAATAACCTTCAGAGCCAATTAATCGGAGACCTGATGGCCATGAATGACGGCAAGGGCTGTGTGCTCATCTTGATCAACACGTCTCACTTTAGGGATATAACCACTCCACACATATCTCCCGGCGATGGCATTTATAACAGCCACGCGATTGATTGGCTCGATTCTTGGCCTGAAAAGGAGGAAACGAAAGATGTGGCTGAATTTGTCATAAATGGTGACAAAGGCTGGAAGATGAAGAAAGGATCACAGTTCCACGTGACCCAGTGGCTCATCACACCGCACTTCTTGACTTCCACGTTCTCCCACAGCCTCCAAGCAATCGCCCTTCTCCCGACAAATCCGGCGCTCTACTGGCGCGGTGTCATCGACATGAAGCCTGATCTATACCCCAACGTCATCATGGTCGATTACATTGGAATGGTGCTCATGAACGAGCCGCAGTGGAACTCCCTGAGCGCCGAGCTCTACACCCTGGCCATCAGTCTCAACCTCTACATGCTAAGTGAGAACTGCGGAATAAACCCGAGACGTTCACCCCTGCTACCGATTCGCAAGAACTCCAAGAGGCCTGCTAATCCTGTCGTGGCAGACTTTAATGGCGTTATCTTTGCAAACGGGACGGTTTGGGACAACCCCCCGCCGGACTTTCATCTGGGGCGCGATGAATTTTTGCAAAACGGAACAGTGTTTAACAACAGCACTGTATTACACAGGACCGTTCGGAACACACATTTCAATTAGACGAAATTTTAAAGCTATTGGTAGCATTGTTGGTGCTGGAAGACTAGAGTTTCTAAGCGAACCTCGAGGCATCTCGGCATTCTGAAGCGAGCCTCGAGGCGAACCCCCACTTCCAGGAGTATATTCACTTGTGTCTATTCTTCCCTTGGTACTCATGTATGTACAAAAATGCATGCTCAAGTACCTAAACATCCCTAATCCCGCAACAGTGGCCATAACACTTTGCTTTGTAGAAGCAGTTCCCTGCCTTTATCAAGGTAGAATGCAGTTGGGGTAATCTCGAGGAAAGATACGCTGTCATGGCTGGCCGACTAAGTTTTACAACTTCTGTAACTCAGAGTGTCCTCCTTGTATATAGCTTGCTAAGCCGCGTAGGCGCAATTTACTACTAGTTTGGACGTACTCATGTTAAACAATCTATTATCATCTTGAACGTTGATGTGTAATGGGTTTGACTCTTTGAGATACTGTTTAAGCTTGTGTAGAATGCTGATTTAGACAGCAGTGCCTCGACCGTTCCATGTGGAAACCCGCGCCGAGGGGCTGTTGGAATCGAACGTTCAGAAGCTGGCTAGTTGGTTACCTTCAATGAGAGTAGGTTGGTTGTCATGGCTGTATATGCAAACCCCTCCTCGTAATCTACCATGTCTCCACTCCCATGGTCCCCTCCCCAATCCAGTCCCTCTCGCTTTTGCTGTGCCGCCTTGGCGCGCGACTTTGAGAAAGCTGATGAATGGGATCGTGTATAAAAAGGGACCCCAAGCGCATTTTGCAGTCCCAAATCCTTCGTCCAGACTTATGCGGACCCGTCTCTCAATTATGACACTCTTTCACAAGTGACCATGTCTTCCAGCACCTCGATTTCCGTCACTACAACGGCCACCGCGGCAGCGCTTTCAATCACGACGCCGTTCGTACCACCGCCAGACTGTGAGACCCAGTGGAAAACCACGAGGCTGCATGGGACACCCATCTTGCACTATGCACCTGCGTCATCATGTTATCCGTCTGGATGGGATGACTTTCTGCCTGAAAGTCGCCTCGAATTCAGACCAGGAGTTTGTCCCGAGGGATGGATCTATCACAGGATAGGGGTAGATCTTGTTTACTCTTTTTCGACAGCTTACTGCTGCCAAAGGTTCATTTTGCTTCTGTTCCTGATCCTGCTGGCTATAAAGCCGTATTCTGCAAGTGAAGCCGCTGACTGCCAACCTAGTGGCTTTGAGCCCCAGCCATATAGATGGGACGGGATCCTTTCCCTGGTCCCAAATCCTTGCGGAGCGTTGAACACTGTCACAGATTTCAAGTCGACCCACAGGCATGGAATCAACACAATCACGTTGCACCAGGCCTGGGTTATAACCTGGGAAGCATCCGACACAGCGACATTAACACCGAAACTGCCCACACTTACTAGCTCCATGTGGGTACCAGTGTGGACACCCGGCCAGGTGATTCCAGATCACAAATACGACCGGGCTAGAGGTGATGGCGACCAGTGGTTTAGCGACGAGTGGATACGTTTCTTTATGATCGGGCTTCCTATTATCTGTACTTTCTTTATTGTATTATGTATATATTATTGCTGTGTAAGGAGGTGTTTGAGGAAGAGGTGGCAGAGAAGAGCGACCGCAGCTACAGCCAGAGATACAACCAAAGCCCCTAATTAATTAATAATGTATGCAGCACTGAAAAGACATGTCTATTTTACTCTTATAACTTACTTTATAAGTCTAGCTGTATAGAGGTTAGAGTATAGTATTAGTAGTAAAGAAGTATATTAGTACTAGAGTATTATATATTTTTAGCTTTTTATTTTATTTTTTATTTTATTATTTTAAAACTTAACAATCTTTATAATTACTTAAAAGTAATAAAACTTACTTATTATATATTATAAAACATACCGCCCCGCGACCACCCCCTGCATGCCCTGCCACGTCTTTTTTCCAGTTCCTGTTTTCAAAAACCTGGATCAGTGTTCACGTCTCGTCAGGATGTGGCCTCCACTTCCACTCTGCCGTTGGCGCAAGCGGGAATGTTAGTCCGCCCGGTGCAATCTCCAGAAGCCACCCACTGAAATGTGCAAGACGTAACTCGGTGTGTAGCTCTAATGCCCGACCTGGTTTTGTAGGTCGCAGTGTGCGCACTGCCCAGCTAGGCTACGCGAGCATATTCGCAGGCCAGCAATTCAGTCGCATCACCAGGCGGGACGAACTCATCAACACACGGTGGCGATGGGGGAGAAGACGCGGCGTAAGCATCCATGGACAGGTATCTGTGGTTGCTGCTGGGGCGCTGCAGCTGGAACAGGCTGCTACCAGAACGACTGCAACGAAATCCTGGATAGATTGGGGCAGCTTTGAGACAGGTATCTCTTCCTGATAGGAAGCAAGTCTCTCCTTGAGTAGCTTATGCTCTTGATCGCCGCTCCAGCTGTAACTCAAGGTCGCGTAAGGGAAATTCTGTTCATTGTCGACAAGGCAAACGGACAGGTCGTTTTCGTCGAGCTTTAAAAGACGGGTAGGTCCTTCTGCGATGTCTTCGGAAGAGCACGCCGGGTGGTTTGCGAGGCAGTCTGAAATCCATGCACGAGCTGTGACGGCAGTCTCTTCGATGCCGACATTGAGGTTGGGCAGCTGTCTTTGCACAATGTCGTTTATGGGATCACCTATTTTATTGGCAATTAGAAATCAATAACTCGGAGGCCAATGTAAGTGGACTTACCCTCAATTGTGAAGGCAAAGTCTGGAGTTGACGTAGGCATGATATACACCAACATGCCATCTCCAGACCGCAAACACATGTAAGCGTTCCCGGGTTTCGAGGGATCTATTGCCGACGGGAACGACTCCATTGCTTCCTTGACTCTGGCATAGAATGTGCACCCATTCTGTGCCCCCGCTGTGACGTCGTCATAAGTCACGGCGAGGTCTATCCTCTCCCCCAAAGTCTCGTGCAGTTTCTGGGAACATCGAAGCTGCATGTTTTGACAAAACTGGCAGGAATGCACCCAGGACCAATCCATGGCGAGATTCAGAGTTGAAGGCTAATGTGATGTATCAAAAGCACGTTCCTGGGTGACCCAGAAGATGGAACAGAAGTTAAAAGAATGTGAAGGGGCAGAGGAGTGATGGGGGGGGGGGTCGTTAGATTTATAGGTGAGGCCGAGGTTTTAAATAAGCTGCAAAGTTGAGCCTTGGCATCTTAGGTATGTATGGTCTTTTTGTCTCTGCTGTGATAGTCTTAGCCTCGGAATTCGAGCGCTTTATTCGCGTCGCAGTACATCCATTGGACGCCACGCCGGCAGCCATCTGTATTGGGCATCTGCAGATAGTCAGAGGTGAGATGACAGGCTGCTAAAGGAATATCAGACCACTTCAATGATATTCTGTTGTACAGTATAGTTCCATGTGACTCAAAAGCTACCGAGAAGCTTTTCAGTGAAATTGAAGAAGGTATTCGTGACTTTGACGAATCATGGGTTCGGTCTCGTTGCTGCTGAGACGTTCCAAGGAGCCCCCCCCAGATGTGCCAACATGTCTACAGGATGATCAGAGTGGCCAGGGTTGCCTAAACATATTTGGTATCTACTCAGTGTAGAAACTCAAGATATAGGTAAAACATTGAGCAGTGTGCTGGCACGAATCACGCATCATCCGTTATGTTGGAGATTTACTGCAGTTAGTTAACTTAATCTACTACAAACAAAGTTCCATTTCGGATGACCTCAATATCTTCAAACCGCGTTTGTCTTTTGCTTGCCCACTCGTTAATTTTATTGAAGTCTCTGCACGTATGCTGAGTAGCTGTGTCAAGAATAAGCTTGTTCCCAACCACCTTCCATTCCATCGGCGTCAGATCGCTATGGCACTGGATAGCCTGCCTCAAATGATTGATACAGTGGCCTTGTATTTTATTAGTAGATGTTTTCACAAAGCATCTGACCCAACTTTACGCACCAATATGGTCCTCGCGAGAGGGGTCGTGCGGGTCGGCAAAGACGTCATAGTAGTCAGGATATAGCGCTTGACGAAGACGATTCTACAAGAAGAATAAGCACTAGATACTCAAGATGAAGCAGCTTAACGTACCAGGCAATGTAGAGAGTGGAAGACTTCAAGTCCAGTAAAGTAAAGTCCAGTTTCTGGCCACCGGAACGTTCTCCCCTCTAGTTCGGGGCTTTCAAGGTCAATGTTCAGGCCTGTAGCTCAAAGTCAGGACATTGAAACTTTGTTTTCTATCAATTAGTCTTACCGCTCAGAAGTTTTCCCCATGCTTTATCAACTTCAGGCGAAGGGGGTGCCACATACTGCAGGCTCTTGTGATCCGTAAAGAATTTCCCATCTTCGTCCAGCTTCACTCCGCCAGTAAAGTCATTCTGCGTCAACTGGATTTGAGATTTCACGGATGCTGCAGAGATATATCGTAAGTTTGAAAGATTCCCAATGCCTTCAAAACATGAGGAAACCTACAAAGGTCTGATGGAAACCCAGTCTCGTACGTGGTCACTGGCTCCCTCTGGGATGTGTGCAGCAAAAGCACCAGACCAAGGACAGAAAATGCAACATTCAAGGCGGCGGACACCAAAAGGAGAAGGTCTGAAAAACGGCCGGATCGACGCCTTTGGCGAACGACTTCCCTCGAATATCCTAGCAGTCCGTGTGACTCTTCCTCAATAATATCCTGATCTTTTTCCATAGCGCTGGATGTGTGAGTAGGTTACCTTAGTATGAGCTAGTTACCATGAAAAGATGAAAAAAAGAAGGGTGGCTTTAAGAATAGCCACGGCTGGATTATTGCATGGAATGAGCTACTGCAAAAGGCGATCATCTCGAACGGGCCAAGATGACGGCTTCGCTGGAAGGCTTGGACGAAGATAGCCAAAGGCAACATTTATCAGCCGAGCAAAGCTTGCTTACCCAGGGTGTACGTGAGACGGTCCAAGGATCACGTAATTCTCGTGGCCGCTTATCACCGAATCACGTCATGCCAGAAGCGGAAACGGATTTGAATGTTGGGAATAAGCCACTTCAAATTTTATTGAACGAAAAATAGAAACTGGTTGCCTTACGTCGTCATGGCAAAAAATAAGGGGGGAGAAAACACGTCAAGGCACCCGCGAGGTCGACCTGATGACAGTATAGCTATGCCAACTCAACCACAAATGACATAACTCGGCTTATGATACAAGAAAAACATCGAAATCATTTGGGACAGCTTACGATACGACGGTTACCTCAGGATTTTGCAATGAAATTCGTCCTTTACGCCAAGAGTGAATGTAAAGGTATAGCTTGGAGTTCCGTCCACTATACTGTCACGACACCGCTCAAGACGTATCTTTGATATCAGCCATCACGCATGCGTCAACTTTGTTGCAAAGATGTTGCGCGATGATGATAGTCATGAGAAAATGTCGACAGAAATGAAGTATGAGGGGGCAAGCGAGTCTAGCAACCCAACAACCTTCGACACAAACGACGTGGTAGATATGCATCGCATGCAGTTCCACCACTCCAAGACCCTCTGTTCTCTTTCTTGGTTTTCCGAGAACCTTTTATTTTCTCTTTTACTCGTCACCCTGCTCATTTTCTTGTGGAAGGGGGCCCTCCCGCCATCAACCAACCTGCATGAACGGATTTTAACAGTGGACGGCAAATCTTTCCCCTCCGGCCAGCTGACTTGGTCCCGAAGCTTCACACCCCTTCCCTGTGGCAGATCAGCGGAGGAAGCAAAAGCGCGAAATTGCCGCTTCGACATGATTTCAACGGCCTGGCTGCCGCCCAAGTGCATCGATGACGAACTAGTGGCCGAGTTTGCTGCTGTGCACCCGTGGCAGTTTTTCCGTGATACGAACGGAACAGAACAGCTGCCCAACGACGCTGAAACACTGGGTTCTGAACCTGGAACTATCTGGACGACATATAGATGGCATTCGGCGCACTGCTTGTACATGTGGAAAAAGCTGAATCGAGCGCTGGTGAATGGGTGGATGACAGACGCGGAGACGATCAAGCAGGGGCATACAGATCATTGTGTCAAGACAATTCTTGACATGACCAAGCCAGACGCTATTGTGAGTATGGTTGAGGTCATATTTCCACCATGTTAGAAAGCCCTAGTAGATTTCCCAATAAAATACGACAAAAAACATTGCTTGTTTCCGATCTCAGTACAAATACTCACTCCTGAGAGGCTACAGCAAAGCAGTGAGTATGGTAATCCGTGTCATACCTTAACTGTTCCCAGCAGGAGCAACCATTCTCCAAGGGGATTCATATTGTACAGCTATTCATCGAAGACCGAGCTCGTGTTGAAATGCATCCACAGTAGGCTCGCGACCAAGAAACTCCGTCAAAATTTGCATCTCGTCACGACTTCCTCCCTTTTCCAATACGGCGTATCGATATCTAAGACCCTCATTCGAGTCCATTGGTGCCGCTCTGAAGACAGTGTAGAACATGTCAGCTGAGTAGACCTTGGAGCTAGATCGTGAAATCAGTATACGACATACAAAGCATCAACGGATGGGTGGCAGTCTTACAATAGGTAGCTGTAGTATCCCGCATCATAGTCTTCGACCAAGTGTCCTAAGCGAGCTTGAGCGTGGCCCCATTCATCACCCTCACCCAGAGCCGTGGGGCTTTCTGGAGGGAAGATCTCGCGACGAATTGTGTTATAGGTTTTTGAGATGTTCATTGCCTCGATGGCGGCATGGGTTTCCGGTCCATGGACTGCCATGTCAAAAATACCGATGCCAAGCTGGTTCAAGTGAAACAATGCCCCATTCACGTGTTTAGCTTTCGTAAGGCTCTCTATCATGTCGTCTGGCATCTGCGAAGGAGGAGGTGGCTGGCCTTCATTGCCCGCCTCTTGCCATGATTTCAGGTATTCAGGCGAAAGCGACGAATAATGCCTGGCCAACAGCTTCAACGGAGATGACACCCAACACCAGTTCTCAAGCATCTGGCTTGGAGCCTCGCCAAAGTCCAGCACAGTCTTTGTGCCATGAAAGCAGGCATAGGCGGTTTTGGACACGACATCATGAATTCCGTGTCCTAACTCATGGAAAAGAGTGACCACCTCATCATGTCTCAAAAGACTGGGATTGTCGGGCGTCGGTCTTGAGAAATTGCACACCAAGGCTGTTGCCGGGTATTGGCGACTGCCATCCTCTCGGGTAAACCCCTGAAAGTCCAATTAGCATCGATGCGACTCGGAACGAAGGGATACGGGTTGCGTACCGGCACAACGTTGAAATTTGCGGCGTATTTGTACTTCCCAGTCCGAGGAAAAAGGTCTAGGTATAGATAACCAAGAAAGTCACCACCTTGACTTTTATCGTTCCAGACCTCAAGAAGCTGAACGTCGGCATGCCAAACGGACACACCCTCAGAGATGCTGCTACTGCCATTTGTTTCCACAAACGCAAGGCCAAACATCCGCTCGAACATCGATAACATCTCGCTTACAACAGTCTGGAGGGGAAAGTATTCTGAGATTTTCAGCTGATCGACGAAGTATTGCTTTTCCAGCATGAGCCTGTTGTAGAATGAGTGGTCCCAGACAAAGTATCGATCATCGAATACCTCTCCGCGAGATTCAACATCTGCTTTTTTGAGTTGCCGAAGTGCTTCGGTTTCCTGCTGTCCACCATCCGCCAAACTTGAGCGAAGGCCACTCAAGAACGCGTTCACGGCTTCCGGGGTCTTAGCCATCTTCTCATCGAGGCGGAACGCCGCGTGATTGGAATATCCAAGAAGCCGAGCTGCCTCATCCCGAAGGATGACAATGTCTCGGAAGAGTGGAACGTTCTGGTTGCACCTGTTGTCCCCAGCAATGTAGATGCGTTTGCGCGCCTCGGCATTCTTTGCAAACCTGAGGATAGGATAGAAGTTCGGAGAAGCAAGGGAAAGAAGAATTTTGCCGCCATTTTCTCCTTGGCCTTTCTCCATTGTTGAAATGAGACGCTCAGGCACACCATCGACGTCTTGCGCAGATAGCCAGATCTCTCCGGTTGACTCGGCCAGATTCTTTCTAAACTCGGCCATCAAACGACTCAGCTGGCTTTGAATAACCATGAAACGTTCCCTCAGTGGCCCCTGCGGCAGGCTGAGCCCATTTCGAACATGGTCTTTATGCTTCTTCCTAAGCAATCGAAGCGCTTCCTCACCGATGCCTTCATTCTTCTGGAGCACGGCATCAACTAGCTTGAACATGGCATCGTCCGTAGCCATAGTAATTTTGAAGTCGTTGAAGAGACTTTGTGCTTCCCGTGAAGCTTCCCGCAGCTGCGGATCTGGGGACACAGATCGGTAGAAGTCGATGACATGGAATTCTCCGGCAACGGTATTCTCTGCGTGCACCAGCGGCAGGATGACATTGGAAAATGTCGCGCCATCTGTCTGGACTGTCTGTATGATGTGGTCCCGCACTGAGCGCAAGTGGTCAAGAAGACGCCTGGTATCTTGGAGTATTGAAAGTGGCGTTGCGCTGAAGGCGGGAGGCGCCTGTGGTGGCTTGGCTGGTTGTGTAGACATACTGATCCGATTTGCGATGGGGAGCGATCCTGCATACAGGATGAACTTTAGGATGTTGAAACTGGCTGCGACTTCCCCCGAGTTCATCTCCATGAGAATGGTCTCTTCGAATCACGAACACAAGTTTGCCTTGCGATGGGAGGTTTTCTGGATGTGTCGGCCCCACCACTATTACGTTGTTCACATGACGAAGTACGAGGGCACCGAATAAATTGACATCTTTGACAGACCTCACGGGGGAGGGCGCCTTATCAATTACGTGAGACTAACATTGAGCCATTACATGACTCGGCATATTATTTGGCCACCAACTTACCATGACGTGGTTTCAGGCAAGAAGCACTCACCTGAGATTGATGCTTTGAGGCCTGACGGCAGCGACTGTGTCGAAAACTTGGTGCGCTTCTTGTAGCTCAGCAGCGGCCCGTCTAGCATACCAGTATTCAGGCGAGCTCGGCCAGCTGAACCGTCATTATCAAACTTTCTTTCACAAGCGCAAGGAACTCATTGTTTCGAATTATTCCGATTTCTAATATGTATTTGTTGGATTACAAACAGGCTCGTTACGTCTCCCTGCCATCACCTGGCGCTGATGATGGCGACATCGACGATGCAGAAGAAGGAATTCAGGCTAGGAGAGCAAAAGCCTCGCGCACGGCTCGTTACTTCCCATTAATGTTTGTCGGCATGTTTTGTTTTGCTATCGGGTTCTTAGGGGGCGAATTTATCCAGGATAAAGGCCTCATTGCTAGACTCGATCAACATCACGTTTCCAAGTGCCAGTCTCCGTCAATTCGTCGGGAGTGGCGTAGTCTGGGATTTGATGAGAAGCAGGACTACATCCGTGCCGTCAGGTGTCTGTTATCTAAGCCTTCAAAAGCTAGGTCGGAAGGGCTATTATACGAAGATTTCCCTCGTCTGCATCATATCGTCGGCGGCGACTGTAAGTTTCGACATGCTCTCACTCCCCTTTCTCATATCTCTGTTTTTCATTTCTATGATGCAGTTGCGATTGCATAGCGCTAGCTGTGTCGACTGTGTATTTATCTTTCGCTGAACCCTGGGGTTGATGCAGCTCATAACACGGCTCTGTTCCTTCCCTGGCATCGCTACCTGCTTCATGTCTACGAGACCGAACTCAAAGACACATGTGGCTATAATGGTAGTCTAACGTAAGTCCAAAACATTGCTATTATTGCTCAAGTAGGATGGAGCTGACATACAAATTGATAGATACTGGGACTGGAGCCTCGACTGGTATGGGTCCCTCGGTCATCCCCAGAACAGAAGGACTTTATGGACTAATATTGCAAAGGGAGGCTCTGGCTGATTCACCCGTCTTTGATAATGTCTCTGGATTCGGTGGCGACGGAGATTCAACGGCTGGTGAATCCGTTGGCAACGGCTATTGTGTCACCGACGGTCCGTTCTTTGACTTGAACCTAACTTACTACGGTCCCGAAAAGAGTGAGCACTGCCTCTCACGTGGGTTTACAGATGGCAACGTCAAAGGACGCTTGGCTGGGGACAAGGTTCGGCCCGCTGTTATCGAGGAAGTGCTTCAGCAACCGGAGTATGCCAACTTTTTCATGAAACTCGAAAAGGGCCCCCACAACCAGATTCCGAACGGCATCAGAGGGGATTTCTTCAAATTTACAGCCCCAAACGATCCGCTCTTTTATCTGCATCATAGGTACGCAACTCGTTCTACGAGCCAGTGAAATTTAGCTGACGTCGTCTTCACAACAGTCAGCTTGACAGGCTTTGGTGGATATGGCAACAGACTGATAAACAAACACGGCTGGACAGTTTTGGGGAGATACCTCAGGGAGAATCTATGAAGCCGCCTGGTATGAGCGATATCATTTCATTGGGTGGGATGTTGGCACCCGACATACACGTGTCAGATGTGATGAACACTGAGTCTGGCTTGCTTTGTTATAAATATTAGTAAATCTTCATCATACTTAATTTCACTTCTCTGGATCATGGTAAGATTAAAAATCTAGGGGCATAAAAATACGTAAATGGCAGGCTGATTTTTTATCACAATTTGATGGCGGTCTGGATTAATGCATGCATTCTTTCAAGCCTTCCGTCGTGGGCGATTTCGCCAGCTGTGGTTTCAGTAAATATCTGCCAGATTAAGGTATTGATGAGATAATACAAGGCTATGGGACCAAGTCGACAACCAGTCAGTACAATCAAAGGATCGGAACCCTACTTGAGCCAGAATTGTCTCTGGTATTCAATGACGCTTGACACCTCCAAGGCGAACGGTGTAAGTCTGAGTTAATGAGTAATACAGGACTTGAACATGAATCTACGGCCATTTTACGTGTTCCTTCTCCCGTAGCCTTTCAGCGTTCTGAAAGAGAGCGTTAGGATCTGCTGCGTCTCTTTCTATCGACCATTTCCGTAATGCATCGTAATCCCGGCATGTATGGGTTGTTTCAAACGTGGGGACAATCCATTTCCTGTTCTCTGACCATCTAATTGGTATGAATGTCATATCGCCGTTACACATGATGCTCAATCTAAGGGCATCGATGCAGTGCTCTACACAATGTTGTGGTAAGCATCAAAATGCCACAGAAAGAAGATTGACGGGAGTTTTATCGTACCGACATGAGCCTGCAGTGTAGGATCTTTCAGATCGGAATAGTAATCTACGTTTAGAGCTTTCCGAACCATGTTCTTTACAAAGATGATTAGTTTTGGCACAACCTCGGCGTGTTGGTCTATAGTGCTTACGACGCAGTGAAGATCATGAAAGACGGATACCCTTGGACACCCATTAGACAAATTCCGGTGGTATCGTGCGTGAAACTCACTGTGCCATGTGCAAGCCTGTTTCAGGGTCAAGCCACAAGCCTTCTCCCAGCAGCTTCCCTTCGTCAGGGGTAACAAATACGTTCACCGCTGAACTTGCGAGTTAGCTCGGCACATGAACAGAAATTTCAGTAAGGTATCTCACCCCCGAGAAGTGCCTTCCAAGAGTCGTCGATTTCAGCGCTTGGAGGTCCTACATACGGCGGGTCCGTAACAGGACGGTATAGTTTGTGGCTTGTGTTGTACTTCAGTGTTGCGTCGAATTGTACCTGTTTGAAGGTCGCAGCCAGATCTGTTGTTACAGGTGCTTGGTAAATGTTTAGCTTCGCATGAGATGTGTGTTCAAGAGCGGTGCATGCACTCACCGAACTCGCTCGCGCGCCAAAACCTCGCTTCGACACAGTCTTGAGAAGCTTTTGAGATCGAGAGAACGAGTGAAATGGACAAGACTAAGGATAATACCCAAGGAGCAAGTATTGAAATAAGAACATTGCCCCTAGACCTACATGTCTTGCATGTAATGCGTTGTACCTCACCGTTGCCATCTGCAAGGAGACCATCTGTTGACTCGTCGAGGGCCTGCATACTGGGACTCCATGATGCATCCATAAGCGTCAACGCCACCAGATGGACGACTCAAAACAGGCATTGATGGAGGTAGGTACTTATTCTACAGAAATTCAAGGCATTTACACCCATACCTGTGTGATCGTAGTCGTGCAGCCTTACTCTTAAGTCAGCTAGGGGGTTCACTGCTAGCTGACATGGCTTGGATAATCTGCACCACAGCTTGCGAACAGATAGGTGAGTTGATGGATCATATGGGGTTTCTGAACACGAGCTTATCTAAGGCTCATCACATAATCTAGCCGACGATGTCATACATGCAACGTAAGTCAACACCCGCATGCCTAATTAGTTGAAGCAGTGCGTTGTTACTTTGCATTATACTCTCGCCTTAGACTTACGAACACAAGTGCCCACCTAGGCTTGGCGCCGAAGCAATTAATACTGCAGAAGAGTATTTCCTTGTAACAGGTTTCTTTCTCGTTGCGTTTATATTATGACGTGGTGCGAATGCTTCGCTGACGTGAGTGATTCCGAAATCGAATGTTGGCAATTCTGTTCACAGAGCCGGAACTGCTGAGTCGCTCTTCTCGGGCAAAAGTAGCAGTGTGGCAGACTTCTTCCACATAAGCAAACAGACAAAAAACAATACTTGCTTCAACTTTATGACATCTGTTTGGCATCAGAGCAATCCAAAAATCGCCATATTCGCCATGCATATTCCGTTGGCCCCACAAATTTATTCTCTAGCCCAGAGATTGTTTCCCCGGCTGGTGGTGCCTTACAGAGAGGTCAGCACTGATAGCCTCGACGAGAAACCATCAAGAGTCTCTGACGAAGATAACGAAGATGACGAGCGCCAAAGTATCGAGCCGGTGCGACAGGCCACATGGACTGTCAAGAGGGCAGCACTTTGCGCCGCCGCTACAGTCGTCATACTCGCTTTAGCCAGCCTCATGGCTCTATTCATCAGTTCTGAATTACATTCAAATCGACAAACCATGGGTCCTGCTAATCTCTGTGGGAATTCGTCGGCCGAAGCCTTATCTCTTGGGTGCACATTCGACCAACTCCTCTGGGCATGGCTCCCCCCTAATTGCCCACACTACGCAAACGATGAATTCCTCAAGGCCGAAGAGTGGAAATACTACATTGATCCCCTCGGAAAGGAGCAAGCCGTCGGCCAAAACTGGGCCAAGGCGATGGACAATAAGATGCCTCTCTGGGGCGAGCGACGAGAGCACCTGACTCACTGCGTTTACATGTTTCTCAGCGTGGGACAGATAATACGGGACGGCACATCGTACCCTCCGAGGCTTGTGGCATACGAGCATCTGGAACACTGTGCGAACATTATACTGAAGTCCTTGAAGAGAGACAAGACTTGGAACAACATGGAAACTTCGACGGGAAGGGTTCACTACGATCAATCTTGTTAAACTTTCAAATACTACACATAATATCGTTAGTGTAAGGTACTCGATTCGAATAAAAATTCCCTCCCAAACATGTCATACTCTTCAATGCAGAGTGTATTCAATTGAAATTCATCTGCGGTAAGCTAAGTGACATCCTCTTTTGATACATGATGTCTTCATTCACCTTGATACCTAGGTACTGTACGATATCTTATTGCTCATGTTTGCCCTTCTTGAAGACCCTGAACATGTGCAACTTCCACGAAATCTTCAATTCTTCAGAATTGAAGGAAGTCCTTTTGCTCCTGGCTTGCCCAGTGCATTGGAAGGTTAACCGCAAATCACTTGTGATTCTACAACATAAACATATTCCCCTTTCGTAAATCATGCGACGCAAAATCCTTAGGGTTGAATCCGATATGAAGACAGGGCAAATTGTAAGGTTTGAGCAGTTCTGGTCTTCAATCTGGCTCGGAATGCGTTCTGCATGGTCGATATTGCTAGCTAGATACCATATGCAGGAATGTGCCATAATCTTACTTTTTGGAGTACGTATCTATCCAATGGGTCATTGAGAATCTCAATCTCCTGTGGCCCTCGTTTGGTAATGCCTTGAGAAAACCCTGCTGGATTACTTTTAGCATGACACATCAAGCTTACGGCAGGTCGCAACAATCTAACTCACATGTAAATTATGACTTGTACGAAAGATGAGGTGATTTACATTACGACCGCTGCATACCTTACTTCATACAATCACTGAATACCCAATCCGAGATCACTTCTGCCATAGTCGTCTGATTCATACTTTGAAAGTCAAGTTCGACCGTTGTCATTACTAACGTTGAGCAAGCGAGTCCACAACCAATGCTAGTTGCCGAGAAATGACAGTGATGAGAGACTCGCCAAACCTTTTTTGGTGTAGTATTATGTCAGACAAATGTCTGTCGAGCATCTCGATGTATTGTTGCAAGGTGAGCAGCGTCGGTGGCTGTGTAGTAAAAACCAGTACAAAAGCCATCCAGTCCACATCTATAACTCACCTAGCCTCCTCGACCAAATCGACACCCGCTATTCAAACAACCAACTCAAAAAAGTTTCTCATCTGCACCATGCGCTTCTTCATTCCGCTTCTTGCCGCCCTCGTTGGCACGACTTTGGCCGCGCCGCATGATTTGATTCTAGGTAGGTTCTATTGACTTGTACGTACCATCGAAGGGGTCTAACAATGTTGCAGAGCGCAACTCTCAGCGCGTTTCTCAGGCCGACTATGAGAAGAGGGACCCCCAGCGCAATGCCCAGGCCGACTACGAGAAGAGGGACCCCAGCGCAATGCTCAAGCCGACTATGAGAAGAGG
>JAIMZG010001138.1:0-68316 GCA_020466075.1 Colletotrichum coccodes
CGCTGCCGCTGCCGCTGCCGGCTTCGTTGGCGCGGTCATGCTCTGATTATCAGCAGCCAGAATAACGCAAAATGCTTGAGGCCTCTGCAACATGTTTAGAATAACCCAAGTGTTGGGAAAGGAATAATAGTGATTGTTGATTATGATGGCCTCAAACCGTCCTGAAGGCTCGCTATTACTTGTATCTTTAATCATAGGGCGTACATATACCCATTCGATCAGTATGCTCAGCTCCCTCCTGAAATTCCTTAAGCCGCACCACTAGACGAGGTCAAGGTAGCATAGCCGTATCGGGCAGTGACCGTCTTCATGCCGCCTGCTCATAGGTTTCCTGCAGGTTGCATTATGCTGTCAGAAGCCGACATGGACCGGGATGGGAAACATACAGATCCAGACTCCAACCGTCAACATGGTTCTGACCGTGCATGAACAAACACGGGACGAACAATCTGTGTGACCTGAGCTTTTCAGCTGTTGGCTGTCAGAAAGGAGCTTGTGCCGAAGCAATTTGGAAGTTACCAGGAGAGCCTGGACCGACCATGGCTTTGAACGGGCCTCATGAGAGAAATTGACTTTTGCTGGTAACAGCATATTTCGATGCCCTAATGCTCGCACGCGTGTTCAGACATTGAACGAACGGTTAGGAGCTTGCAAACCGGGACGTTATTGTCCGACACATGGCATCGAGCTGAACGTGATCAGGTTTCGGCTGGCTGAGAGACGCCACTCTGAGGCATTGCCAATCTGAGCCACGAACCATTTGGCTTTCTTCGGTGAGAGAACGTCGTGCATCAGTTTATGCGCTAATAGATTGGTATCTTCATACACGAAAACTAAGCAAGAACCCTAAGATATGCCGTTGAACGCCCTACTCCAAGAAATGGAGCTGCCCGCCACTCCTTTTGAACGCAACGCCAAAGCTGATCAACCCAGCGGAAACCACAGGCCCGAAAAACCAGCCGAATCACCCCCGCACTAGAGTTGCCGCTCTGTCTACGCCCGACCAACCCATCCAGCATTGATGAAGAAGTCGAATATGCGACCGCCTTTCTGAGAATCAAGCCTGCAAATCTCCTTGGCCTGCTTCTTCTTCAAAGTGCCATTGCTCTTGAGAGCCTCCTTGAGGATCTGCTCCTTGATCATCAGGTACGGCTTGGGCTGCAGCCGCACCACTTCGCAGAGCTTGGTTTCCTCCGGTGTGAGAAGGTGCAGGTCGGGCGCACCGTCCTGTGTGAGCTGGAGCGGCGTGACACCAGGCAGGGCCGAGGCCATGTACCTCTGCCGTGTAACAGGGCCTGAAGGGCTTGCGCCGTTGGCAACAACGACGGTGCCATTAGTAGTGGCCCCGTTAACAGTGCCATTAATTTGAGGCTTGCTGGTTCCGTTGGACTCCTTGGGCGGAATGGTACCATTCGTGCCGTCAGGGGCCGGCGCCGACCGGATGGGCAATTCGGGAGCGACGAGCAGGGCGGCTCCGCTCGGGGGATCCGGCGCGGCTGCTGCCTTAGACCGCTGCGCCGAGGCCAACCGGTCCCTGTCCATAGATCCCATGGGTATCGACTTTTGTGCTCGTTGTGCCTTTTCCGTTTCGTACTTCTCTCCGCTACGCAAATCCCCGATGCGTACACTTCGCCATTCCTGCAGTTGTTGGATCGCTTGCCGCAGATTCAGCTCGTCAATCAGCCCCTGGCATAAGCTCTCGAAGTCGTCATGGTTCATCATCCGGGCAAAAGGCTTTGCCTTGTTCAGTAAATCTCTCTCTTCCTTACTCCTCTTCTTTTCCACCTTGGTGTTTTCACGGTACTCCAATAAGTTATGCTCAAAGATCACCTTTTTTCTGTCCACACGCTGTGTCAGACGACAGTTGTAGATGTCCATGACCGTCAGCTTGAGCTCCATTTCCGGCTCAAGCTCGCCTGTTCGAGGGTTGAGACCATCGCCTGGGTCGAACTGCATGAGCTGTACTGCTTCTTCAGCTTCGTTGGCATATTCGGTCTCGAACTCCAAACGGCCAGGCATGTAGCCCTGGATTTCGTGACACGATGGTACGGAGGCGGTCGGTTTCGTCTTAGGTTGTAATGTGGGTGCATTCTTTGCAGCTTCTTTCCGCTCCTCGATCCTGCGCTTCTTCTTTGCTTGGAAATCTTCTCTCGAGATCTCGTTGGCAAGGTCCATGTCGTGAGGGCTGCATCGCTTCGGCAGTGGGAATTGAGGCGAGTCAACGTAGACTCTCAGATAGTGATCCCGCACTTCGTCCTTGTGGCGGAATCCGCCAATGTGGTCGGCAATGTCGGCCCATGATCCCAATCCATATATCTCTGCGCCTTCGAGCAACAGCAGTTCTTCGTCGGCGCCCCAATCGCGGTCGAAGATGGGGAATGAATTTTGTTCGATAACGCGGTATGGGTGTGTTTCGGGCTTATGGTTCGAGCTAGACTTCCCTTGAGAAAAGCATTGGACGCAAAGGTCGTATTCGTTGCAGGCAGAGTGCGCGCATCTGATGCGTACCTACATGCCCAAAGGGTTCTCGTTAGCGCGATGCGCATGAGATGTGGTCGATCATGGCTTCTGGCCGTATGCGCCGGAGCTTGACATCAGGGTGCAACTCGGCCGGCAGTGACGAGAGCGACAAAAGACTTACCGTGGACGTAATATCTACAGAGCAAATGTCGCAATGATACTTGACACCGCCCTCGCCGCCCCGCGTAACGGTTTTCTTTCTGATGACGCCCATTTCGTCCAGGGCTGCGGTGGGGACGTGGAGGTCAGCCCCTGGTCAGACTGATCCGATGACTGCCGAGTTATTGCGATGCGTGAGGAGGCATATGGGTAACTGTCTGGGAGTGGTTGATGGTGCGGTGTGATTGATGGGTGATACTCGATGCAGATGCAAGTTTCGTCGATGATATCGATGGGTGTCGGATGGTGAAGCGCGCGTGTGTTGACATGGACTGTTTTCCAAGGCTGGCGCTTTCGGAAACACAGAGAGCAGCCAGGCTCCAATCGAATGTAATCTGGGGATCGATGGCGGAACCTGGAGCGAAGCCCCGAAATGTTTCCGACGCTTGGGCCATCAGCTTCAGCCGCAGCTGGGGACTGTGCAGTGAAGAACAAGCCACACTGGCTGAATAGTATTATATAATCAAAGCGGATGCTTCTTCGACCTCCGCCGTTGTGCCCGCGATTTCACACCGGCTCCGCTATCCCCGCTGCTTCTCGACAACGGACCAATGCCCCGTCTGCCCCTTCACATGCACAGAGCAATCCTTGGCCAAACGACCAAGCTGCACGAAGCGCCTGTGCCGGCATTTCATGATTGACTGCATTAACGTACGTTGCGGATTGCAACAGTGGAAGCGTTCGTGAGATATCTGGGAGATACTCAAAAGGCACCTTTGATAAAAACCATTGACTTTCTCAGCCGTCGACTCTTCACTTTCGCCAACGTCCCACAATGACGTTCTTCCGACAATTGAGCTTTCCGCCAGTTTCCCGCCGCTGCTCATCTCATAGCGCATGAAGCCGCCCCCCCTCGACACTGGCGCGCTTTTTGGTGGTGGGGTTCGCGGGGCAATTCTTCACCTATCCCATCCCTCCAACCCTCCTCTCTCCAACCCCTCCAACACCCCGACAGGTACTGGCGCAAAACCCTCGAAGCAGGGATTGGACGTCACTTTGGTGAGCTGTTTTGTGGCAGCTTCACCCGCCCGTCTGTCACTCGGCAGCTCGCGGCCGAGGGCTGGATTCTCGTCCGTACTAAGTTAGCTTCGTAAAAGATCGAACAACGCAACAGTTTAAATAATATACCGGCTTTCTGGAACTCTTCCTCGAGTCAACCCCCCAAGCTGTCACGTAAAGTTGCCCTAGGCGCGACACTTCGAATCTTCTGTGCTTATCGTAGAGCTACCCTACCATCAACAACACATTCTCGCCCCGTCAAGAGCCACCATTCCACTCAGTCGCCATGCCTGAGAAGATTCTCGACGACATCTCCCATCGACGGTACAATCCATTGAAGGGTACATGGCTGCTGGTCTCTCCCCACCGGACCAAGCGTCCCTGGCAGTAAGAATGCGCCGATTGACCTCGTGATGCGACATGCGCTGAGACGGACAGAGGTCAGCAAGAGGGTCCCTCCGCGACGACCCTTCCTGAATACGACCCCAAGGCAAGCTGCTCCGAGTCGCACAGGGTGCGTGATCATCTACTGACCTTCTACAAGTGCTACCTTTGCCCCCGAAACCCCAGAGCGGCCGGCGATTCCAACCCCGACTACAAGAACACCTTTGTTTTTGTCAACGACTACAGCGCCGTCAAGGAAGAGCAGGCCGAGTATACTCAGGAGGCAGAGAGCGATGGTGTGTAGTGTTGCAAAAACCCAAAGCCTCGACCATGTCTAACACGAATCAAGATCTCGCATCATCGCTGCTCCGCGCTGAAGCGGCGACGGGCAAATGCTACGTCCTGACCTTCTCCGAGAAGCACCACGTCACCCTCGCCGACATGACCACTGAGGAAATAGCCCCCGTCATCGACGTTTGGACGAACATCTACGCGTCCCATCTGTCTCCCTCCAACCCCCTTTCCAAAGTCGCCGCCGCCCTCGACCTCCCCGCCGCGACCCCCGAGAGCACTGTGCCGCCTCCCAAGCACAGCCTGCGCTACATGCAGATCTTCGAGAACAAGGGTGCGGCCATGGGCTGTTCGAACCCGCACCCGCACTGCCAGATCTGGACCACATCGACCATGCCTGAGGAGCCTGGCACCGAGCTGACGCAGATGGCCAAGTACCGCGATCAGCACGCTGGACGGCACCTGCTAGCCGACTACGTCAAGGTTGAGTTGGAAAAGAAGGAGCGCACTGTATTCGAGAACGAGCACTTCCTCGTCGTTGTTCCCTGGTGGGGTGTCTGGCCGTTCGAAGTTTTGGTTTTGCCCAAGCGACACGTTCGCGCCCTTGTCGACTTGACTGCCGAAGAGCGGTTACAGTTCGCCGAGGCAATTCAGGAGGTTGCGAGAAGATACGACAACCTCTTCGAGACGCACTTCCCCTACAGTGAGTGCAATCCAACAACTACCACGAATTATTACAGCTAACAGCAGCACAGGCTCTGGTATTCATCAAGCACCCCTCGATGCCACCGAGGAGGAGGCCGAGAACAGCTACCTTCATATGCACTTCTACCCGCCTCTGCTGCGCTCCGCCACCGTCCGCAAGTTCCTCGTCGGATACGAGCTGATGGCCGAGCCTCAGCGTGATATCACTCCGGAACAGGCTGCAGCTCGACTCAGGGGCACTGGTGGTGAGCTGTACCGGAAGACAATCCAGTAAATAAAAGAAACGCACAAAATAGACAATTGTGTTACTGAAATAAAACCTTTTGATTACTATTCTTGAACTTTTATGCATTATCATTACAGCAATCACATATACAATATTTAGCTCATCTATGATCTCGTAAACTTCGCCAATTATCCACATGGTCTATCCACATGGTCTATCGATCTGGACATGAGAACCTCGAGTACATGGTCCAGCGACCCAAAATGTACAGATCAATTGTTGTGTTGCTGGCCTCGTCATGCTCAGCTGTCTGGTGATGCCGGTGACACCATGCTTTCCCACCGTCTCTTTATGCGCTGTCGACGTAGAAGTCGCGGACTAACGGCATCCAGATGAGCGCAGTGGTGGCCAGCGTAAAGGGGAAGAACTGCGGCAGGCCGAAAGTCATGCTCTTGAAGACGAACAGCTCGCTGGCAAAGTGGCCCAGCGCGACGACATATGTCCAGATAGCCAGATCGTACATGTGCGCATGGTGCAGGTGATAAGCGGCGTAGAGGCGGACAATGCTCGTGATGAAAGTCCAGGTGCCGAAGCAGCGGGCGGCCAGAGGCGTCGCCTGGTCAACGATGTCCGTTGCGCCGGCGGGAGCGGGGACGAACTTGTTGACCGAGTCCTCCGGGTTGAACTTCTCGGATCGGGCCGGGAGCTTCGTGTTGCGGACGTACTTGCCGTCGTAGAGGCGACGAGAGTAGTGCAGGGTCATGAGGTTCTGTGCCGAGTTGCCGATGGAGATAAGAGAGAGCTGCGAAGCGGTCGGGTTAGCGACAAGATAGTTGAAACGTGACTGGAGTCCTTACGAGCAGCATGTAGTAGGGCAAAATGCCCTTTGCTTGAGGGAGAAGGTCTGCGAGGGACACCATAGTGGCTGATTCTTGGCGTGTTCGAAGCTCAATACGTGTTAATTGGCGTAAGCGTCGAGAGAACACCTGGGTTGCAAGTAAAAGACGTGAGAAATCCAGCTGACGTTCCTGTATCTTGGTGTACTTCTTAATGCGAATACGAACAGGAGCTTCCGATGGTAAGCTTTGGATGTGTGGCTGACTAGGCCTGTCTTCACGCTGATTGGTCGAAGCTCACTGCCCCTCCTTGCGGTTCAACAATTGAGGGAGGTGCCGAGGTGTGGCTAGTGAGATATTCGACATGCATTTTCCAACATTGCGCATCTCAACATTTTGTCTGTGCTGTGCCTGTCGCAAGGACGAGACGCAATTTTGAGGTCCGTCAACAGTCCTCCACTCTTCGTCTTTTTCACCCTCGCAACCCCGGCACGCCCGACCAAAATTTCAAGACAACATCACACGATGACAGCGTTGACCGATAATCTGGCATACGTGCCGCAGCCTGTCCAGCTTCTGCTGGCCGGTGTTGGCGCTCTCTTCCTCACATCCAAGGCTCTGAGCTACGTCAAGTTTCTCCTCGGTGTCTTTCTGCTCAGCGGGACCAGCGTAAGGAAACCCAGGTCTCCCTCGCCCCTCTTGAAGATGCAATTCTGACACATGTCGTCGCAACAGCTTCGCAAGTATGGCAAGCCTGGCACCTGGGCCGTCGTGACTGGTGCATCCGATGGCCTTGGGAAGGAGTTCGCCCACCAGCTCGCCAGCAAGGGCTTCAACCTTGTGCTCGTTTCCCGAACCCAGTCGAAGCTCGAGGCCCTTGCCCACGAGCTCGAGGCAAAGTTCTCGGGCAAGATCCAGGTCAAGGTGTTGGCCATGGATTTCTCCCGCGATGACGACGCCGACTACGACAGACTTGCGCAGCTCGTCAACGGCCTCGATGTCGGTATCCTCATCAACAATGTCGGGCAGAGCCACAGCATCCCCGTTCCCTTCCTCGAGACCGCCCGCAGCGAGCTCCAGAGCATCATCTCCATCAACTGTCTCGGCACCCTGAAGACCACCCAGGTTGTCGCCCCAATTATGCAGCAGCGTAAGCGCGGTCTCATCCTTACCATGGGCTCCTTTGCTGGCTGGATGCCGACTCCGTACCTGGCTACCTACTCCGGCAGCAAGGCTTTCCTCCAGCATTGGAGCAGCTCTCTCGCCGCGGAGCTCAAGCCCCAAGGCGTCGATGTCGAGCTCGTCCTCAGCTACCTCATCACTACCGCTATGAGCAAGGTTCGCCGCTCGAGCGCCATGATCCCCAAACCCCAGGATTTTGTCCGCGCGACGCTGAGCAAGATCGGCTCTGGTAGCTACCAGAACTTTGCCTACACTTACACGCCGTGGTGGACTCACGCTCTGATGTTGTGGGTTGTCGAGAGTACCATTGGCGCCGCCAACAGCCTGGCCATCTGGTACAACCTCAAGATGCACATTGACATCCGAAACCGTGCGCTCAGGAAGGCTGCTCGCGAGACCAAGAAGCAGTAAACCGGTGGTCGGATCCAGCGGTGTTGTTGTCCAAAAGCTTCCTTTGATACATGATGCAGGAAGGTCAAGGCTGTTTCGATTCGAAGACAAAACAATTGGTGTCTGGAAAGCTTCAATGTAGCGATTCATGGGTTGAATGACACAAGATGAGGCGTTGCTAGACCGGCCTGTATGACCTAGATATGGTAATCATCTCATCATGGGTTACGCAGGGATCATGGTCCGGGAAACTTAGAGTCAGGAGTTCAATGATGAGAAAGAATATAATATTATCAAAAGTGAATCAGTAAATAGTTAATTTGTTTAGCTAGCGGAGCTACTGCAGCTCGAGCTTCTGGCTCTCGAGCGGGTGAAAACGTCAGGTTCAGCCTTGTATCCCGATTGGGCTTAGCGCAGCATCAGGCGCGAAAATTCCAAGCGCCCGGCGTCCCAGCCTCTTTGAGCTCCGCCAGAAATTGTTTACTGCTGCGCTTCTGCTGCCCTCGCCACGAAACACCTTCACCTTTCCACACCGAGCCACCGAAGCTCTCTTAATACTTGCCTTTTTTCTTTGTCCAGCTCGAGCTGCGTAATACCTCCGTATCGCATTCGCGCTTGCCAATTTACTCTCAAAAATTACGTCGATTGACAGCATTCGGTCTGCCATCACCCGTTGATGATTCGGTAGCGCGACCTTCAACCGCCATCACTGGCCGCCGACTTGCGACGTGTTTGCCCGTCAGCCAGTCACCCGATCGGTTCCGCTGCTCGACAACATGTCCTACCCCCAGATGACCCCGGTTCGGCCGGTGCCAGGCGCCTTCCTAAACACACCCGCAGCTTCGAGGTTCGCCAACGACAACGAGCCTGCCAGGCGACGTCTGTTTGTGGAGGGCGACGCAACCCAGGGAAGCTCGACATCAGCAGGTAGCGGCGCTTTGGTGGGAGCATCGGCTTTGGCCCCTACGACCATCTCATCGACGAGCACAGGAGGAGGCTTGGTATCGACTTCGTCGCAAACTCCCCCACAGAACCTCCCGCCCGTGACTAGAGCAGCCCAGGCGGTCAATCAATTCCTTCAGTCTGACGAGAACTACCCTGAACTGGATTCCTACTGCAGGCGTGAGTCTAGCAATCAACTCATCCCCCTTTCCTCATGCGCAGTGACTGATAACCACACAGCAGGAGCGTCGTCCGAATATGACTTCAATACGCTCGACTCGCCCTGGGCGCCCTTTCACAAGACGCAGATGTACCCGATTCCGAACCAGGTCTTCAGCCACTACAATACTGGCCAGCTCCAAACTCTGATGGGCTTGTTTGCGGAGATCAACCACGCTTGGGTGGTTATCGACAACTCGCTGTTTCTCTGGGACTACACCCACCCCGACCCCGAGCTCATCGGTTTCGAGGACCAACCGCATACGATCCACGCTGTCGCTCTTGTGGCTCCCAAGCCCGGCATTTTTGTCAACACCATCACACATATTCTGGTTGTCGCGACATCGTCTGAGATGGTTTTGCTTGGTCTCTCCGCTGAGGTTACACCATCGGGAACGAAGACCGTCTCGCTGTATAGCACCAAGCTCAACCTCCCCCTCCGAGGTACCGATGTGAGAGTCATTGCTGGTACTGCGGATGGCCGTATCTTTTTTGGAGGCAGTAACGACACGGACATTCATGAACTTTACTATCAGCAGGAGGAGAAGTGGTTTTCGAACAGGTGCGGCAAGATCAATCACACCAACCCCGGATGGTCTTCGGTTGTCACCCTTCAGAGCGGGTTCTGGGCGCACAAGTCGCCGGAAGGCCTCCAGAGCATCGTCATTGACGACTCACGGAAACTCGTTTACACCCTCTCGACCCGATCTACAATTCGTACGTACCACATGGATGGGCCTAATAAGCTCACCAAGGTCATCGAAAAGGAAAGAAACGCCTGCCTCCGTGACATCACCCACATGATTACCCAGTCTCCTCTCCTCAATGATCGGACAACGTTTGTTTCCATCAGCGCCATTCCCTCCCGGGAGGCATCGAAGCTTCATCTCATGGCCCTCACCAACACCGGTTGCCGACTCTTCCTCAGCGCGACCAGTTCCGCCTCATACATGATCGGCGGTGTTTCTTCCAACACCCCGCCCCAAAGCATGCAGGTCCAGTTTATCAAGTTTCCTCCTTCGGACAAGCCTGGACGATCTGGCACCAATAGTGCTGGCGATGTGGTCATCGATTTGGGCTCGAGAGCTTTGGAGTTGAGCAGACTGGGAGCACGGTTTGCGCCGGGCTACTTCTTGGACTTTGTCGTCAAGGACAACGACCCAAATATTGACCTACTCTTCGTGTCCGCCCCCGAGACTGGCCGTATCAAGGCGAACTCAGCTTCGTCCGCACTGAAGTACTATGAGCACGGGAATTGGATCGATATCGGAAGTAGAGCAGAAGATGTTGGTTTGGTCACGAAGCCGTTTGCTGCCGCAAAGCAGCCCGTCGGCTTCGGAAACGAGCTCGCGGTCCAGTTCGATGAGCCTAGCACCGAGTTCGCCGTTCTTACGAACACCGGCGTTCATATCATCCGCCGTCGCCGACTTGTGGACACATTTGCTGCTGCGATCCGGGGAGCGGTCGGCGACGAGGGTTTGGAGTTGGAGACCAGAAAGTTCATCTCCCGCTATGGCCGCGTCGAGACTATCTCGTGCGCTCTTGCGGTAGCCTGTGGGCATGGTGGTGATGCTAGGCCTGGCGCGACGCGCGCAATCGACCAATCGACGGAAGACCGCGCGCGTACCGTGTTTGTCGATTACGGCGGACAGCCTTCTATCACCGAGGCCGACGGCACCCCTCTCAACACAACCTCTGTTCGCCTGTCTCCCAGACACGATGCCCTGTGTGTATACCTTACCCGTCTCATCCGTACCCTTTGGAAGAACCATGTCGTTGCTGCCGCAGCGAATCCGGCTGGTGGCATAGCAATTCAGTCAATGGTCCCTGTCGCCAAACTCCACTCCATCCAGGAGCAACTGGAGCGTCTCCGCAGATTCCTCGACGCGAACAAGAGCTTTATTCAGGGCCTCTCGGGTCCTTCCGACCTGCAGAGAGTGGCCAGCAAGCAAGAGGAGGTTGCTCTTCAGGCAGAGCACCAGGCGTTGCATGCGCTGCAAAAGTTGATGGAGAGCATTTCTGAGGGCATTTCCTTCGTCTTGATGCTTTTTGACGAGCGAGTCAGCGACATTTTCACAAGACTTGACGCGACGGCTCAACAGGAGTTGCGAAATCTCACGTACGAAAGCCTTTTTTCGCAGGCACCCGGAAAGGACTTGGCCAAGCTTCTTGTCAAGTCCATCGTCAACCGCAACATCGAGAGTGGCTCCAACGTCGAGACCGTGGCAGATGCTCTGCGAAGACGTTGCGGCAGCTTCTGCAGCCCCGACGATGTCGTCATTTTCAAGGCCCAAGAGCAGCTGAAAAGGGCATCTGAGCAGCCGCTCAATAGCAACCCTTCCCGTACGCTGTTGCACGAGAGCTTGAGGCTCTTTGAACGCGTTGCCGGCGCTCTCTCCTTCTCCAACCTCCACAACGCCGTGTCTCAGTACATCGAGCTCAAGTACTACGCCGGTGCCATCCAGCTCTGCTTGACCGTTGCCCGCGAGAAGGACAGAGGAAACAGCGCCCTTTCTTGGGTTCATGACGGCAAGCCTGGTAACGACCCTCGGGCTAACGCCTTCTCTGACGCCGGAGGTGCTACGAACTCATTCACGAAGCTCTACAGCACTTGGACGCCGCATCCAGCAGAGAGCCCGAGACGATCGACGGCCGACTGACGTTGATTGGCACCAAGCGCCTCGAGGCCTACAGTGTGGTGAACGACTCGGATGATGAGGTCTTCCACTTTGACCTGTATGAGTGGTACATCGAACAGGGATGGACCGACAGAATTCTGGCTATCGAATCACCACACGTCATCACATACCTCCAGAGCCTCGCTAGGACAAACGTTGACCATGCGGACCTTCTCTGCAGGTTCTACACACAACGTGAGCGATACTTCGAAGCTGCTCAGGTTCAAAACGACCTCGCCCAATCCGACTTCGCCATTGGCATCAAGGACAGAATCATTCTCCTCAGCAAAGCGAAGGCCAATGCCAGCGTTGCTACTGCTGGTGTCGGTAGACAACAACAGCAAGTCCTCGCTCACGAAGTCAGTGAGCTTCTCGACATCGCCAACATCCAGGACGACTTGTTGGAGAGGCTGAAGGCCGACGGCCGCATCGCACCCGAGCGAAAGGCGGAGATTGAGGAGGCGCTTGACGGTCAGGTGATATCGTTGTCAGACGTAAGTTTTGCACCGTCACCCCAATCGCAACCCATACTAACAACTTTCAGCTGTTTAACCAATATGCTGATCAAGCCAACTACTATGATTTATGCCTCCTCATTTACCACAGCGCCGATTACCGCAACCCGACCACAATTGCTCAAACTTGGATTAGCCTCATCGAGCAGATCCATGATGAAGCGGTCGAGCGGATGGAGGAGGCTGGTCCCGGTATCCCTGTTCTTCCCTCACCATACGAGTCCGTGTCAGTCAAGGTCCAGAACATTGCCCATCGGACCTCTCTAGACAGCTTCATCTTCCCCGTACCAGTCCTGCTGCCCGAAATCTGCAGATACGCCGTGGAGAACCACCAGGATGCCGAGATCGGTGCCGATCCCACCTGGCCCGTACAGCTTTTCCTCAGCCTCGGCGTGTCGCACGACATGGTCACTCGCGTTCTTGAGAGCGTGTTCGACACGCAAGACTACGGCTTCAGCGGCAACAACCGCAACCGCATCATCGAGCTCATCGTCTTCGCTGTTGATGTCTGGCAGCGTGAAATGAAGCGCCGCGGCGGTGCCTCTGTGAAGGGAGACGGCGCCATCGGCGCTTGGGTGAAAGACCTACTTAGCAGATGCGAAAACTCTCTTCCACCTGCCGGTCACGGTTCGAACCCCGGTGGCATGGACTTGGCAGAAGTGCGAAGACGTCTGCGGACAGTGCGGAGAGACGTGGACGGCCTCGTGGAGAGGGGCCCTTCTGGAAGCTTGCGCTTCATGTAATGTCTGAACCTTGATTGAATCGGGGGAGGATCGGCAGAGGAAGGAAGTTTTCGAAAGACTACACGAGCAACAAACTAGCGAAGACTGACTGTGGACTCGGCTCTTCAGGATGAGCCTCTGAAAGTGTACAAAGAGAGTAAAAAACCACATTGTATTTGATGGGGGAGTGGGGTTTGGTCGGGCGCGGCTAGGACAGGCGATGTAGGCTCAGGCTATGGATGGCTAGTCGGTGTTTTATCTGAACACGTTTCCAGCGCCCAGGTGTCGATATTGACTACGACCGGAATATGAGAATGTGACTCGGAGCATTTGATCTGATGTGGCCCCTTTGTGGTGGCTAGTCATGCCAGCCAGACACACGATGTTGAATGCTTCTTCCGAGCGGTCTCTCCTTGGACTCCTTGGACATGCACATAAAAGTCGAAGCTTGGCATTTTAGAGGTACAGTCCGTCTCCATGTAAGTCTTTCCGAAACTTGCCGAGTGAAGATGGTCCTGTCACAGATGATGCTGCGCTCAAGCGACCTCGGATTGCTTGCATTGATGGAACCGGCGACTGCTCGGGAACTTTCTAAACCACGCCCCGTTCTATAACATCCCTGTTCTCTGATACAAACAGCTCGTCTCTGATCTACAGCACAAATTTCCTCAACTTTTGTCTGATTTGGGAGGGTGGGAGGTAGCCGAGTGAGGTCGTAGCCTCGAGATGGAGTGCTGGTTGAAGCAATCTTTCAAGCACCCAACGTCCAATGAAGCAGTGAAACAGATATAGAAAGCGTGGCGGGGGTTGTTTAAACCCTATTCAATAAGATTTACTCTAGGCCCTGTAAAGTGATTGATCGATTGCGACTCACACTTTGCAGTTTGACCGATAGGATTGATAGACAACTGCAGCGCGAGGCCGTTGAGACGAAGCAAATTCGCAGGGCTGGTTGCGTCGATGTTGCTAGGATCGATCTGTCCATGGAACGGGATCATTTGGCACGAATAACTGATCCACTCCGGACTCGACCGTCTCAAGCCAATTCCGAGATGTTGAGTTGTTGGAGGAGGTTGAAACAAAAGTGAAGTTCCCAATTGCTTGCCTGCAGGAGCTTCACGTGACGCGGGAAGCCTTGACCCATCTCCTCCCTTGTCTGAGCGCCGTGTGGAGCGCAGAGCTCCGGCGACAGCTGTCACATTTGGTCAATTAACGATCTCCAGTCCAACTCCGGGGAAAACTGGCCCGGGATCGCTTTCCGTTGCGCGTCACTTCCCGAGTCAAGGCAATGCCCCGGTCAACCTGCTAGGACCTTCTTCTTGCATCTTGCTCCTGCAAGTGAGAACGTCAAAACACACACACACACACACGGGCGCAACATCATGGCGTCCGTTGTGCATCTCCTGTTGGCTTTCGCTCTCTGCCTGGTTCAGCTCGTCGCTGCGCATCCCGAAGATGGTCTCCCTTCGTACCACTACGGCGCGCCCATCCACGTCGAGTGTATGAACCGCAGCTCGTAAGTCCACTCTGACATACTCTCTCTCCTCGCCCAGCGATGCGCACTGCCGATGCCACAGCAATCCCTCAACTCCATCGGTCGTCTCTTCTCTCGGCTAACACATCTCCTCGCTCCAGCGAGACAGGTGAACACATCGAAAACTCCAACCACGAAATCGAATGGATACCCTTCCCCGTCTGCGAAGAAACCGGTAAACCACTCGAGTTCCGCTACGGCCACGAGGGCGAGCTGAACTGCACCATCCCCATGGTCTCGGACCCCTTCTTCCACCTCCTCGAGTTCTTCATCCACAACGACGCGCCCCTCGCCTGTCGCCTGCCCGCCCGCCCCGCCTCGACCATTGAGATCATTGGCGAGAAGCCCTACGAGCAGGAGTACATCCCCCTCGTTTTTGCCCTCGCCGGCACCCTCCAGCTGAGCCACCTGCACGTGAGCACCCACATGAACGTGCTGCTGCACAGCATGCCGAAGCACCACCTGCGACCCCACGATTCGGGCGTCCTCGACTCCGGTACGGCGTACAGCACGAGTCCGCTGAGTCATATGGACGGTATATACACAAAGAGACTTGTCATAGGAGACCCGCTGCCGCTGCGGCTTTCCGTGCGCTGGTTCCCGACGCCGAATTTGCCCAAGTCGGAGGGACATGTCGAGTGGCAGGGCATGGGCGGGCACGTGTATGCAAGCACGGTGTTCTACATCATTACGTCTTTCATGGCGGGCGTGCTCGTTGCGGCGACATACTTCTTCGGAGTCGTCCTGCCCAAAAGGCTGAGAGGAAGAGGGCTAGGCGGCGCGACACCGCTGGGCTACGGCCTCGGCGGTGTCGGTAACGGTTGGGGATATTCCAAAGCCGCCAAGCGGATGGATTAGAATGGGGGTTCACGAGGAAACTTGTATGATTGTTCCGATTCATGTATATTCAATGCCGGTTTCTGAAAAGGGCTTTGCGACGGATGTTTGGAGTTTGTTTCTGGCGGAGAAATCAACTGTGTCATGGCCTTGGCCTATACGCAGTACGACATGGACTGGAAAATGGAGTTTCGAGATCGACCCTCTGAATTGGGCACGTGGACTGACCCAGTGGGATTGTACGATATTCTAATGGAGCCAAAACTGCTGGGAAGCATACGTCCGCCTCCTACTGGGACTTCTTCGTCCCGTCTGGGGCCCGAACCCTGTTCAAGATGCGCTGCGTCATGTCCAGTCCCATCAACGCCGCTGCTCCAGTCAGCGCTAAGGCGAGGCCTCGGGAAAGGAGCCGAACTTACGAATCACGACCCAAGGGCCATAGAGATTGAAGATGAAGACGTTCTTCTGGGCTTGGCTGTACACGGCCGGGTCCCAGTGGAGTGTGTCGTAGACGCAGGTCAGTGTGGTGAGGGCGCACTCGACGGAGAAGACGAGGACTGCGAGCTCGAAGCCGGGTGTCGTGCCCTTGCGTCGCGAAAACCGGTAGACCATCCAGATGCTCATTGGGAGCTGATAGAATATCTCGAGGTAGGTGAAGAGCTTGAACCATGTGGGGAGGGCGCCGTGCGGCGTGACGAAGTAGGGGTCATTATAGGTTGAGATATAGAAGTCGCGGAGAAGCTGGAGGAAGTGCAGAGGCGATGACGGTGTCGCGTAAAGAGCGGATGGATAGAAAGGGACCAGGTCAACCACTGATGAAGATTCAGTCAGCTCACACTCTCGAGGGGATGAGTGAGACGGAGGCTCCAGGAGAGATCTCGGCGTGGTCGTCCCACTTGATACCACCATCAATGACAAGGATTCGTCCATGGACGGCCTGGGGAAAAACGCATATGAAGTCCCGAAGCGGTGGTGATGCGATGCAATGGGTGCTGAGGAGACGTGAACTCACGAAGCATTGCTGAGAGCTGGATGCCCGAGATGACCAAGTACGCGCTATCGCGCCATGTCCTGGGCGAAGCTGACATGGCAACTCCCGATGCGCAAAAAGAGAACCGCCTGGTAGGAGCTGTAAAGAGTGAACGCGTGCAGAACGGTGGATTGCCGACGTGACGACGGCGCGGTTGACGAATTCGGTACGCCGAGAGTCACGATAGACGCGATGAGCCGAGTAAAAACACAGTGGGGGGCGAGGTTCGTAGATCATGTATTACTGTCTCCAAAGCCGCTGGAGCTCTGTGCTGACATAAGCAGCAGCGTCCGCGGCATCAACCTGAAAGTAAGTCGCGCGACGGTTCGCTTGCGCGATCTCGGGTTGCTTGGGTTACTGAAAACAGTGGAAATAACAAAAAGTATTGCTGGCCCTTCAGCTCTCTGCATTTCCGATTGTTTGATTACCAGGTAGGTCGCTGGAACCCAGAGGACGCCGTCCCGCAACCCAAGCTCGAAACCCTCTTTTCCTCGCTGAAAAACCCCCAGCACCCTATCGGGACGTCAGCACTACCTAGGTTTTCACTATTCTCGAGAAAACTCGTTCCTGGACTGATAACGAATTACAGTTCCCGCTGTCGTATTTTACTAAAGAGAAATAGCAGCGGAGTAAACATGAGTGGAGCCGCAGCTGCGCTGCGGCTGAGGTCGTCCGTAGACTTATCGGAGGAGGAGGGTCCACAAGTTATTGACGGTAGAACAAAACTGTCAACGAGACATATGCGGACACTCTATTTAAAGTTGCACTTCTAACTTTTTTCGCTGACAACCACCCTTCTCCTAGACATGTATCACGAGACAGAAGGGGGCTGACAGTAAGATAACCGCAGAGAAGGACACGAAACAGTGGCGAGAGTTTGGCTCATTCCACGAGTGACAATGTATTCACGTCCAGGTGGAGCAGTAGTACTCTACTTGCAGAGAGCAGAGTTGACCCTGTCGTTAAAATTACCCTTGCTAAGGTCTCCCTGCTCCCCAATACCGGGTCCAAGAACGGCATCGAAGCAGTTGTCGCTGCTAAACACGAAGTCAGTATCTATCTTGTGTTTGCTAGAGACGTGAGAATGACATACTCGTAGAAGGTGCAAGTCAGGCCGTTGGTGCGGAAAGAACTAGCCCAGTCCTTCTTGATCATTTGGTCTGCGTCTTGTTAGCACCCATTGCTCCCCAGAATAGCAAGCCAGACGCGGCATCTCTCACAGCAGACTCCGTCGCCGGGAATGATCTGGCATTCGCCGTTCAGATTCTTGTCGCCGCAGACGACGGCGTTCACGGTCTGAGCGGCAACAGCCTGCATCATGGTGACAGCAACAGCGAGAATGGTCTGGGCGTGCATTTTGAATAAGGCAGTGATTTGAATGTTTCGAGAAAGCGAGAGTAAAAAAGAGTACGGTAAAGACCAAAAACCGAGTAAGCGTGGATGGTTGAGTAGTGTCCAAGTAGATCTTGTTGATGTATGAGATGAAGACATCTCGTAGGAAGAGAAACTCCGTGCATTTGTAGATGTCTTAAAAGCCGTGATCCGTGAAGAACCTGTCATTGAGTTGGTGTCTGCTCGTATGTCTGGAGATATTGAAGACGCTGCTAGTTGCCCATTAGCCCCATCGATTAGACAGATTGGCTTGGCAATCAATCTGTGATGTAAAGCATTATTGCTTAGGGTTAAACAAGCCAGTCTAGAGTTATGGCTGGCCTGGCCTTACGACTTGCTCTATGGAAAACATGATAGGAGCGAAGTAGACCAATACTCGCCCTCAGCCAGCGTAATTTTGATTCAGAGTCCGCCTTCCTAGCGATTGATTGGCCCTAATGCATGAAGGATTTATTGTAGGCTACAACAAAGTCTTGTCTCCTTCCAGCACTATGGGTGATTAAATGACGTTGCATCTGCCGTCATGGAGGGCGATGTTCATAAAAGAATATAGGGGGGTCCTCCTTCAATGACACCCTAGTCACTCTAGCAACCACGAAACGTTCCGTAAACCCGGAAAAGAAGTTAATTCAAACTGTGTACACTTAGTGTCGTTAGATAACTTGAACGCCGGTTTTGATTACTGACGAGTTCGCGCCAATATCCAGGCTGAGTGGTCAAGGTTGCTTGTCTGTGTGTACTGGCGCCGCTATGCGCCCCGGAGACCCCGAGTGTACGTTGATATTGCTGCGGATGAAGCCTCCAGCTTTCTTTAATTTCATACGTGTCTGTGGCATACAGGGATGAGTGGCTCAATGTACCATGATACGGGATACAGTCCACCATTAGTATCTTGTTGGAAACCAAGCAATTGCAGCAACGAATTGATAAGTAGTGATCACTCATCATTCTCGAATGCCCCGTCAAGCAAACAGAAAATGTTCAAGACCTAAAAGATATAGCCCATGTGCTTAGCCACCATTTAATTTTGCTGGTCGGCTTGATTGACGTCATGTTGAACGCCCCGGCGTATCCGCGAGTGGGCTGGAATAGCAGTCAAGAAGGCCACCACCCTTATCTGCTCGAGCCCTGGCCTGGGCTCAACACCAGAGTCGGCAACCCCGGTCAGCTTTTAAGTCGAAATACAGGGTAACAACACATCCCTTTATTCCCTCAATCGCTCAAAACTGGTCTGTCATTCCCTGTCATGTACAGTCAGCTCAAGATACGACTTGCCTTCGATGTTATTGTAACACAGGAGCAGTCGTTTTGCCTTCAATTCTTGAAGCACAGAAGCCCGACAGGGCTCCTGCTGTCTGGGCAGAGTCGAGCAGTCTTTTGTTTCAAATGATTGTCAAGCAAGTCTATTTACTCTGATGCCTCAATTACAGAGAACAAGAGGCCAAGTGGGGGAATAGTGCTGCATGCCGTATGCCCAGTACCAGGTGGGATAAATAAAATTGCTGCAACGGATGTGGTTGTTCGTTGTCACTGTCGGGAACAAGGTGCTAGGAGAACCTTCATGGTGTTCAGGTGCGACTTCTATAGCAGCTTGGCATTGATAAACTTGACTAGATGCTAAGGGTGAGTGGGAGTTCCATCGTATCTCCTCCGTACTAGAGTTTGGCTGTTCAAAGTGACAGATACCATTGTCACAGAGACTGTTGGAACAGACTGTTTATCATTCCACAGATTCAGGACAGAGAATAGATGCGATGGATTAAAATTCCATCCTAAATGTTTAAAACTAAATGAAACTAGAGATGGAAATTGACGGGTGAAGGTGAGAAGTCTGTGAATCAAATTGTCTGTAGAGTATCCTGCGTCTGAATAAAGTAGTGGTCCACCATGTTGATCCAAGAGCGGCTGCAAAAATGGTTGCATGACTGTTCGAGCTGCACAGAATTTCTTGAACGCACTGTTCTTGCTCGTGCCTAGGTTAAAGTAGGATGAAACAAGCTGAGCTTCATGTTGTTTTCATCAATACCGTCAGGCGAGTGTACTTCATTCCAGAAGGCCTACAACCTCACTGGATAAATCCGATCCAACTGAGGTCAGGATTTCACCTGACTTGAAACTGAAATAGAACAACGTAACCAAATTTGATCAATCAAAGTCCTCATCCGAGGCTCCTCGACTTCAACAAGGATTCAAAGTTCACTCTTGGGGCTGGCTACCTCTTGGGGCTGGCTACTGGTGTCAGGCGGACCTGCAACGGGCCTTTGTCCCACAGAACAAAGACCTTTTGCTTTCCCGCCCAGCCATGGCCCTCCGTAGTAAGCTCCAAGTCAAAGTTCCAGACAACTCGCGCAAGAATGAGCCTCATCTCGACGTAAGCCAAGCTGCTCCAGTCAGCTTACTTGAATGTCTTAATCCATATCGTCTGGTGTACTCACTTGCGGCCCAAACAGTTTCGGGCACCTATGTGGAATGGTTGGAATGCGTTTTTGTCATCGGTGGAAAACTCTGCATCGCCCAGAAATCGCTCGGGGCGAAACTCGCAAGGCTTGTCGAAGTACTTGTCGCTGCGATGGATGGCCCACTGATGGATGGCAACGATAGTCTGGTATGATCGAGTCAGTAACGACTATCGACATGAAGGACCTGCCCCACAAACTCACATTCTCTGGTACAAAGTTACCGCAGATAGTAGCTTCACCTCGGGGGCTCACTCGCGGGAGACCCATTGCGATTGGAGGATAGATTCTCAGTCCTTCGTCCAAACAAGCGAGCATATAAGTCAACTTTCCGACCGAGATGATGTCAATTTCGGCCTCGCTTTTAAACGAGGATCGAACTTCTTCCGTCAGCTTGAGCAGGCAGTCTCGGTTACACAGAAGGTAGTATGTTGCCCCGGCAAGCAGCGTGGCCGTCGTCTCAGACCCTCCAATTATGAGTACATTGCTGTTCGCCGCAAGTTGTTCGAACGACAGGTTCTAATATGAGTTGCAGTCAACAAACGAGTAAACATGTAGAGACACAGACATGAGGTAAACCTGCCAGTTCGTCTTTCTTCTTTAATAGACCCTCAATGAGATCAGGTCTACCACCGTTCTTGTCCATATCCATTCTTCTTTGCAACTTTTCCTTTGCCATCTTCAGGTTTATATATTTTGCTTCAAGAGCAGGATTTGTCGTTAGAAGCCTAAAAATGATCCTCTGCAGAAGCGGAAAATGATCAGCGGTTTGCATTACGGCGCCGAGACGGGCTCAGCGAAAGATGGATTGTACCCACGGGTGATACTCCGAATTTACCAGGCATCCAAAGGGCTCTCCGAAAGCGAGATCTCCAATAATGTCAAAGGTCGTGAAGTTATACCAAGCCATCAAGTCAGTAAGGTTCCCTTCTGTGGAGTTTTCATGGAGACGTTGAATCATGAGATCCACATACTTCATAATGAGGGGTTCTTGCTCACGCAAGCTGCGTTCGCTAAATCCATGTGAAAGCTGCCGCCGAAGGGTTGCCTGATCTTGACCCTGGGCATTGACAACGTTGTTGGGTTGGTTTGGTGTCAGGCGGTAGAAGAGAGAGGACTTTTCAAACTCTGGCGCGCCTTGCGTTCGGTGACCCATGATGTCTTTCCACGCTTTTACATTGCAAAATGACAGTTCGTCGGGGGCCACGCGGACGACATCTCCATATTTCTTGTGAAGCTCCAAGATGTCGAAAGGAAGAGTGCCTTTGATCAGTTTGTCGCAAAAGCCCCATCTCGTGGCTCTCATAAGCCACGGACCAGGATAGTTTCGGAGTGGATGAAGAAACAGGTTGTAGATGATACAAGCTGTCGTATAAACGGGGATCTAAGAGCCATCATTAGCCAAACAAAACGGCTCTGAGAGTATGTCAACAAACTCACAAGCGTGACAGTTGCCGCGGCAGCTGTTAAAAAGGTGGTTAGGAGCGACATTCCGATTTGAAAAGCTTCAAACAGCGATGTATGGCTGGTGGGCTACTCAGAGGTAAAAATAAAATAAAACTTTCTTGAATCCAAATCGCACTAAACTACACTTTTCTTGAGCTATCTCAACATAAAGTCTGCCGGTGTACGCGTGGCCGAAGTCGCTAGGCACAGCGCTGGACACGAGGCATATATGAACGACACAGTGATGTGTCATATTCCAGTGATCAAGCGGGCTCAAGCAATCTTGTCTAACGTTCCTATTTCTGGTCTACTCGTCAAAATCCCTTGTGCCTGACATGGAGTTGTGCATGACTTGGCCAGTAATCTAGCGATGCGAAAACGAACTGAATAGGCGCTAGAAGTGAAAGCGGACACTCTGCGTCAAATTTTATAACTGCTATTTCCTATTTTTATTTCTAAAACTCAACTGTGAGTCTTGGTACACGTTGCCCATATTCCTTTCTTGTCGCTCGAAATTGGGAACTGGAATTCGGACGAACTGGCGCTGCTTTCGAGTTCATTTCGGGTTTGAGGCAGTCTTTAACGACCAAATCCGTCTCACTCTTCCCCATTTTTCATTCAACCCAATAAAGAAAGCGGGAAGCGGGGGCTGTGTGGGAGACGGTGATGACGATGTCGCGACTTTGTTATGATGCAGATTAGCTGCGAGGCTTTGCGAAGAAAGACCCCGGGATAGTTGCGGACCCTTGCTGCTATGGTCGTAGAGCTAGATCTAACAAACTGAATTAGCCCCAGTAGATGCTGGATCGGACCTCCCAATGGGCTATAGTGTTGTTGTGTTAGTCTCTCGTCTTCATTCGTTGTCGCTGTCGCTGTCGGTTCTAATGCGAAAACGAGAACGAGGACTGGAGCGAAAAACTAGAGTTCGGCGATAGCAAGGCCTTTGGACAATGTACACGCAACCCAAGTGTCATAGGACATTTGCCAACTGTCTTGGGGGTCAAAAGCTTGACCTCTCTGATCGAGAGGAGTGGCATGCGCCATCCTCGGAACAAATGTCAGAAATATTGCACAACCTTAGTGAGAAAAGGATAGAAAATTAAAGTTGGATGGAAACGAAAAAGAGGTAAAAGTAGAATCAATGAACAAGCCTGGCGCAACCACCGGCCGGCTCGCAGTGGTCCCAAGTCTTTCAGAGACGATTGGTGAACAAGACATCAGGCGAAAACTCGATTCTTACCAAAGCGAACTCCGCTTGAACTCCTGTCGCACCTGTAGTCACTTCTCATATCCCATTGAGATACTTAGAAATTACATAAAGACTCCAAGGGCTTCTTGTCCTCTTTTGCTCACTTCATATTTCTAACCCTCGATCTCTCATCCCCCACATAACGATAATCACAAGAATGGCACCATCAACGGCAGAAATCGTCAAAGCCCCCTTTGAGCGTGTGAAGGACAAGGGGCATGACTCAAATGCTCCGGAAGCAATATTCGATATAAATTTGCCTTCCCTGGAGGCTGAGGCGGCCAATGAACCAGATGAAGAAGACAGGAACATCGTCGATTGGGACGGTCTGAATGATCCGGAGAACCCCATGAACTGGCCAGAGTGACGGAAATGGATAAACCTGAGCCTGATGTCACTTCTGACCATTATATCGTGAGGACTTTTCCCCGGCGTGTGGAGCCTCAGCTTACTTTCTATAGTCCACTTGTACTCAACGCAACCATCATTCTATGAAGTTTAACACAATAACCAGGCGTCCCTAGGGATCCTCTATGTTTGCACCAGGCATTCGTAGGATCATGACCGAGTTTCGAAACGACTCTGGCGTTGTTGCAACCTTTATCGTTTCGATTTACTTCCTCGGCTTCGCCTTCGGACCGCTTTTCGTTGCACCTCTGAGCGAATTATACGGCCGCGTCTACGTCTACCACGTCGGTAACGTTGCCTTCACTGCCTTCAGCGTCGGCGCCGCTCTGAGCTCGAACATGAATATGTTGATGGCGTTTCGCTTCTTGATGGGCGTTGTTGGCTCGGTTCCAACAACCATTGGGGTAGGGAGCATCGTTGATGTCATACATCTAGAAAGGCGTGGAAGGGCAATCTCGCTCTGGGCTCTAGGTGCGGTGCTCCGTTGGGATTCTTTTGGAGAGACAGGAGTGCCCAACTAACAACCGGTAGGACCTCTTCTTGGGCCTTGCATTGGACCGGTCGCAGGAGGGTACATGATTGAGGCCATAGAATGGCGCTGGGTCTACTGGCTTCTTGCTATAATGGTAAATGTAAACTTCAACCACCTTCGAACTCTAGGTTGACTTGAGTAGGGTGGTACCTTCAGCATTCTAGCGTTTCTGATCATGAGAGAAACTTACGCCCCGGTTATCTGGAACGTAAAGCACAACGTCTGCGCAAGTCAACAGGCAACCGGGCATTGCGCACGAAGACCAATAAGAATGGAAAGGGAGTATTTAAGCAGGCCATCATCCGACCGATCAAGGTTTTATTTCTTACTCCACTGGTCTCGATTATCGCCGCATATGTCGGAGTTCTTTACGGCATATTTTACCTCCTGATCGCCACTTTTTCATTCGTCTACCCAGACCAGTACAACTTCAGTGAAGGAGCTGCGTGCATGTCCTTTCTCCCGGCAGGCTGGGCATGGTGATGGGAGCTTTGACTTTTGGCCATGTTCAGGATCATCAAGTGAAACAGTCAAAGAACAGGGCGAAACCAGGGGACTAATACCAACCAGAAACAAAGCTTATACCATGGTTGACAATCCCGACAGGATTGACTCTGCCAGCAAGCCTTATTCTCTATGGTTGGGCAACTCACTACCACATACATTGGATCGTTCCCATGACTGGCGTTGTCATCTTTGCCGGGGGATTGACTGGGGTCACGGTAAAGAGCAACCCGGATCCAAACGGAGACGCATAGCTAATCGTTGCAGATGTCAATACAAACTTATCAAATCGACTCGTACGCCAAATATGCGGCCTCTGGGTCGGCAGCGATCATGTTGTTCCGCTCATTGATAGGTGCTCTGATGGCTCTGGGAGGACTCAAATGTACGATGCACTCGGCTTGGGATGGGGAAATAGTCTTTTGGCATTTTTATCGTTAGTTTTGGTTCCCCTGCCTGTTGGTCTCTATGTATTCGGGCAGAGGACAAGGAAAAGATTCGACTCTGTCGTCTGAAAATGTGTCGGAAATCAGTCACTGGAGAGTTAGAGGTGCAAATTTCTGACTGATTTGACATTCGACGCGCTGTATCCTGTTGACCAATGATGCTGAATCAATGGTCTGTAACCTCTTATAAAGATCGACTCACGATATACATATCGAAAGTCGACCGCAAGAAACGAATTGTTATCGAATATCATTGATTGCCTGATTCGTGTCTAACTCAACGAATAGACGGGTTGCTTGTGGCCTTCGTTGAATGATCACATGTAGTTAGTCAATTTTGGTACGAGCGATGGATGGTTGTTTTTGCACTAGTGGACCAGGAGGTCCGACCCGGCTGAAGATACAAGTTGAAGAGGGTTGAAACTCTCATCATCAAATAGATCGTTCTTTGTGTTGACAGCTTCCTCGCAGGACACACCCAGAAAACAAGTGATGGAAAACAAAGAACAGCCAAAAACGTGAGATACGCAGACAGTTCCGATGCTCATAGCAGTATGCAGCTAGAGACTGATTCCTCTCAGCATGGGGCCATTGCTTGCCTCACGCTTTAGAGATAGAGAGTTTCCCCTGTGTAGATAGTCATGGTCTGATAGCCTGCGCGGTCGAAATCTCAAAGTGAGGGCAGAGAGAAACGAGAAAAACACGCTGAGGCACCCCGTTGCGAGATACCCTCTCCCCAAAAAGCTGTTCCTCCGCCCAATTGACGACGTGGTAGAAATGACGATTGACTTTGTGCCACGACTCTCATGAATCGGAAAATCTGCTACATGTCAGTTGTTCGTGATCAAAAAAGCCGTTTAGAATGTTGAAGCATACGAGTGATGACCTCGAGGCGGTACATGCCCCTTTCCATCACCTCTTCGTCGTTACGCTTGGCCAGCTTGGTAAATGAAGAACCAGCAGATGTGCGCATCCAGACCATGAAATTCTCATCGTCCGCGGGATTGAACATGTTGCCTGAGTGGTACCCGTTGGGAAACCTTTCCGCCCAACCAGGCGGAGGTACAATGGTGCTATCGTTGGCGCTATTCATAGAGGATGTTTGGTATTTACTCGGCCTGTAGAGTGCTCTGTCTATCTTCTTTGCGATACCATTGCTGGTCATATTGTACGGAATTGTCTGGTTCGAGCCAGACGTTGCCGGGAGTCGCAGAGGATTTATGAAAGTATCGTTAAAATAAGAGTTGGCGATCACACCGCATGGGTAGATGATTTTATCCGTTTGCAATCCAAGGGGAGCACAATCGGACTTCTTGATGTCGTTCAGACTGACGGCGTTGCCTTTCAATTGCTCCTTGTGGCGTGAGTTGACGTATTGGCGATGGTTTTGATAGAAATTCGTTAGCCGATAGTAGTAGAGAACAGGAGGCTGCAAATCCTTGGGGAGAAACAACTCGATCGTGCACTTGGTATAGTTCTTCGTCACGCCATCAAATGTGACAGATTGATTGAACCTCTTCCACTGGTCTACCGGCCGACCAGCCGAAGACGCCTTGAACTGCTTCCAAACGTTGTCTGGAGGCATGACCTCTAGCTCGTCGTACGATTCGATTTCGTGACATTTCGTATAGTCTAGTCGGATTTCCCGAATTTAACATGTCGTCAACTCAAACCCCATTACCTTTCGTAAGCTGGGAGCACGAACAGTATTATTTTGTGCCAACCAGAAAGCACCGAGTGGTATGAATATAGTACCAATGAGAAGAAAAATTTTGATCGATGTTTTTGGCGTCAGGACGGGCCTGTTTGGTGTGAGAAACCGAGTGCTCAGGTTTGATGACTACGTACTTCCAAGCCTTCATCCGCTGCTGATTGAACGTTGTGGCTTTTGGTCTTTGCGACTTCTCTGGTGTCTCAAAAAACGCTTTTCATCCTGAAGTGACCATTGTGCTCGGGATCCTCTACTGGTGCGTCTCGTAGTTTGTGGTAGGCTTCCCGTTTCGAGTATTCAATAGCCAAGTTCGTCAGATACGATCTGTCGCGACGGATAGGACTGGTATATCAGCGCGCGCGGAAATGCCCCGTAGGTTTTCCCCCCAGACAACTCCGGTAATAATTAATAGTGGATATCATAGAGAAGTTGAAAGATCTTCAGTCTGGTTGGTTTTTAAAACCGTCTTTCACTGTTCGTCTCGTTGTCCAAACCCGAAACATTCTACGCAATGTTACAGCCACAACCATGGTGCGGGATTCGCAGACACCGCGTCGACATGCAAAAACCTTGAGAATAAACCACTGATCGATGCCAGGCAACGATCGGTAGCGAGTCAGTAGGAAGATTGGTACGGAATTTGCATTGCCCGTTGACGCGTAGGCGGGTTGTGGAGTAACTGCCGAACCAACAAGTGATCATCGCACGGATCCGCACCAAGACAGGAGAAGAAAGATTGGAATCAGGGCGCAGTAGCTAGTCCGAAAGTTTCGCATATGCGTCGCGACGTCGTGAAGACAGCACATGGTTACAATCGTTACCGGTTGCCAAGCATCCCATGTGGCATCTTGTTGCTTTGTGGGCCATGCCAAGATTGCTCGTTCTCGTTTTCTCTTTCGAGGTGTCCCGGGCCGCCTCGAGCCCTCTGCTTAGCCCTTTCGCGCCTGGAATAGCTAGAGCAACTCTTTGAACTGTCGCAAAGTTCTTGGCTTTTGGTAATCCAAATTATTGCTTCAGACTGGTGCCGAGAATTCAAAGGTCATGAACTGCATTCGAATATAACCATATTGTCTCGCCCCAGAATGGGTATGCAGCGCCACCCGTCCATGCCAACATCCGTCACCACCCTTCACCAGAGCAACTCGCCAGGCTCTGGAATACCCAAATACGCGTCTCGTTTACTGCCACCCAATTCAACCTGCCTCGCGCCAACTTCTGGAGCGCCATTGACCAACACGACGAACTCATGCGGACCAGCGACGGATACCTGGAGTGTCTTGTAACGTTGTTTGTTAAGAATCTAGGAGCGAAATGGTCTCGACAGGATGCTTTGGCACTTTCAAAAGATTGGTGCAAAGATCCCGTTTGTCACCACCCGCCGCAGGTCGCCGAATCCCCATCCAACTGGATCACCAGCAATCCTTACGAGACGAACGCCGGGGCGGTCCGTACATCTCAAACGTCATAAAAACCTCAAAATACAATGTTTTCGATTTCCTCCCCCGACAACTACTCTACCAGTTTTCGCGCTTGGCCAACGCGTACATGCTCGTCATCTCCATTCTGCAAATGATCCCCGGATTCAGTACAACTGGAAAATATACGACATTGATCCCGCTGGTTCTCTTCCTAGCACTGATCATCAGCAAGGAAGGGTACTATGACTGGAAGAGACATCGCCTGGATGTCGCCGAGAACAACCGATGTGCGATGGCTCTTCGTAGTGCCGCCTCCGCATCAAAGGGGTCTCTGGCACTAGGAGCGCATTACCACCAAGGTTCGAATGCGACTGGTTACCAGTGGTCACGAATAACTTGGAGAGACCTCAGAGTTGGAGACATCATTATGCTCTCCAGGAATGATGACGTGCCAGCAGATATGTTGCTACTGCATGCTGACGGGCAAGACGGGCTTGCCTATGTTGACACGATGGCATTAGATGGCGAGACCAGTTTGAAGACGAAACAAAGACCGGCAAGACTCCCCGACTGCAGCACGATCGAGCGAATTGCATCCTGCCACGCCGAGTTGAACGCCGAAGAACCAAATGCCGATCTCTACCGCTTCGACAGTAAACTCACAGTCAGCGGTATGACTTTTCCAATTACCCTGAACGAAGTTATCTACCGAGGAAGCACGGTTCGCAACACCGATCAAGTCATTGGTCTTGTAATCAACACTGGGGAGGAATGCAAGATCAGGATGAACGCGAATCGCGAAACGCAGCCGAAGAAGCCTGCGCTAGAACGAGTCACAAACATCATCGTCATGTTTCTGATAATATACGTGCTCGTCAGCTCAGTTGCCACTTCGATAGGCTATCTTGCCTGGAAAGGCTCTGAGGAACGCTTTGCCTGGTACCTGTCAGGCGTAACAATACCATTTACGGAAATCTTTTTCGGATTTATCATTATGTTCAACAACGTCATCCCTCTTTCTCTCTATGCTGGCTTGGAGGCCATCAAGCTGGGCCAGATGAGCCTCATCAGCAGTGACCTGGAGATGTACCACGAAGAAACGGACTCCCCTGCCAGAGTGAACACCACTAACAACCTGGACGACCTGGGCCAGATCAGCTACGTCTTCAGTGACAAGACAGGCACGTTGACCGAAAACATTATGAACCTTCAAAGACTCAGCATCGCCGGGACGAGTTGGCTGCATCGTATGGACGAAGTGACCGTCTCGACAGAGCCCCCCAACTCCACAGAAAGCCTTACGACGGCTGACATGCTGAACTACATCCGATTCAACCCCGACTCTCCATTCGCTACGAAGGCCATGCGCTACATCCTGGCCATGGCTCTTTGCCACACCTGCCTCCCAGAGAGAACAGATGATGGGAAGATCGACTTCCAGGCCTCTTCTCCAGACGAGCTCGCTCTGGTGAGGGGTGCCCGTGATCTCGGATTCGTGGTTACTCAGCGATCATCCCAGTCTATTACCGTGCAAATGCCCCATACAGATGGTAACAGTTCCTGCACTGTGTATGAGATCTTGGACGTGATAGAATTTAGCAGCAAGCGCAAGCGTATGACAATCATCGTCCGCTGCCCTGATGGGAGGCTTTGGCTCATATGCAAAGGGGCTGATTCGGTCATTCGACCGCGGCTAAGGATGGCGCCAGCAAACATGACGAGCAATCGCCAAAGTGTAACAGGCGGAATCAATAGTGTGAGCTACATGCCCTCCCGTTGGAGCTCTAGGCGGTCAAGAATACCAGAGGAGATCATTTCGGAGATCAGGGACGACGACGAGGGCTCTTTGTACAGTCAGCCTTCACTCGGCACTGAAGATTTGGGAATTCGACTGCAACCCCAACGCTCCCAAAAGAGCCATGTGGTGGTAAACCTCACCTGAAACACGATATAACCAGATTAAATGTCCTTAAAAGCCCCCTTATTCTAGACGAGGCTCGAAACATCCGTGAGTGCTTCGCACATATCGACGACTACGCTACAGAAGGGTTACGAACTTTGGTCTATGCAGACAGATTTCTCAACCCGCAGGAGTACGACAACTGGAAGAAGCTTCATCATGAAGCTGAGACGAGCCTGGAGAACCGTCAGAGCCGTATCGAGGAAGTCAGCGAGCTCTTGGAACGGTCACTTGATCTCGTTGGTGCATCTGCAGTGGAAGACAAGCTGCAGGAGGGGGTACCGGAGACTATCAAAAAGCTGCGCCAAGCTAGGATCAAGATCTGGATGCTCACAGGCGACAAGCGCGAGACCGCCATCAACATTGCCCATTCAACCCGAATTGTTGGCGCCGAAACTTCACTCTTTGTGCTTGATATAGAAGACGGCGACCTGGAACTTCAGCTCACTGGGATCACGGATGAGATACAATACCGCGTGGCTCCTGTGTACTCGGATCCGACTCGTTCGCACACCGCAATCGTCGTTGATGGCGAGACACTGACTGCGATCGAGGAGCCATCGGCAACACGTCTCCGTCAGTTGTTCTTCTCACTAATGAACAGGGTTGACTCAGTCATCTGTTGTCGTGCATCTCCGGCTCAGAAGGCACTTCTGGTCACCACCATTCGCAAAGGCCCTTCTCAGGAGAAGTCGGGTCTCTTATCTTGGATCAAGCCCGGGCTGAACAAACCTCTGACGCTTGCCATCGGTGACGGTGCCAACGACTTGGCTATGATCTCGGCTGCCAACGTGGGTGTCGGTATTTCTGGACGCGAAGGTCAACAGGCAGCCCGTGTCGCCGACTTCAGCATCTCTCAATTTCGTTATTTGTCTCGCCTGCTGCTTGTACACGGTAGATGGAACTACTATCGCACGACGCGCTTCATTCTAGTGACATTCTGGAAGGAGACGTTCTTCTACTTCCCTCAAACGTTGTTCCAAGAACAGGCTGGCGCCACTGGAACCAGTTTATACGAACCGGCAAGTCTTACATTTGTGAGCTTCTTTACTGCGGCATGCATTGTAGTCATCGGAACTTGGGAGCAGGATCTCAAGTCGCGGACACTTACCGCCATTCCTGAGCTGTTCAAGTACGGACAGAATGCCGAGGGGCTTACCATGGCTGTCTATCTCGGCTGGTTCAGCAATGCATTGATCGCGGGACTTATTGTCTACGCAGGTGCTTGGGGTGGTTATGCCGCTTCCGAGATGACCGAAGATGACGGACTCTACGCGCAAGGGTTACTGACTTTTGTGATCTGCGCTATCTGGATCAACATCAAGCTTTTGTAAGTGATGCGCAATCTGGCTCATGCCTGGACATCTACTGACACCAGAACAGAGTGGTCGAGCTACACTACAAGACCATGATCGCATTCTGGTCATTCATCGGCAGCGTTGCGGGATTGTGGGCTTACGTGCTCGTCATCGACCTAGTGTCGGAGCCGAATTCGGGTCCCTACTCCATTCGCAACGGGCTTCTCTTGGGATTCGGCCGCGACCCTGCATGGTGGTTGACATTGATCATGGTCCTAGGCACGCTGATCCTCATGGAGATCGCAACTAAAGCGCTCCGACAGAGTTATGTCTTGCGTGCATGGATTTCTCGGTGCTGGTCGTCGAAGAACGATGCAGAAAGACGAGGAGGAGGCGTGAGAGAAGGATTCAGCGACTGGGAGAGTCGTTTGTGGCAGGAAATGGAGAAGGATCCGGGAGTCAAGAGTGCGCTGAACAGAATTATCAAGGAAGGTTGAATATGACGGAGAATATAAACAACCGAGTTATAGACTGTAGTGTGAATTATCGTCTAACAAGCATTTAATCCGTTCAAAGTTTCCATATCATTCACAACGAATGTTAGTGGTTCCTAGCATGAGTCAACCGCTTATCATGTTTGCTTCTCCAGTAAGAAACCCGACTGCTAAGACGACAAGCAACTCACATCCAAACAAACATGGTAGCCAGCAGTGTGATGAACATAAAGATGGATCCTGCAGTCGCGATGGAGGCAGTACTCCGTCCATTGCCGTTGTTCCCACCATTGTTGCTTCCACCATTGCCTCCGTTGCCAGTCTGAGCCATGTTCAACAAGAAATAGGTGCCACCAATGGGTCGACCCAGTTTTGCCTGTTTGCGGAATTGGGAAATCTGCAATCAGTGAGCAGGTGTTTACTGGCAGTGATTTCTCAAGGTCGTCTCTTACGTTGAAATTCTTTCGGTTTGTCATATCCACGCCCACAGAGTCGAACCCCATCTTGTTAAACTTCTCAGGTTGAGCATATAGCAAGTATATATATCTGTGCATTCCGCTCCCGGACTTGGGATCCGGTGGCATGTATTCATCGAAGGCCGGAGTAGAGTTTTTCATAATGATTGCCGAAGAGAGAACTTCTGACTTCGTTTGCTCGACGGTAAAGTTCCCTGCAAGATAATGTCTCACGTTCCGCTCGGTTGGCTGCTCACGGGTTGGGGAGTCGGGACCGATCTGCCAAGCTTGGTAAGCGACGTCCTTCCCATAGCCTAGTGCTACAATTGTTTACCATGTAAACAATAAACCTGGAGTTACGAGTGATATTCCGCGCATTCATGATGTTCTCGACACTGAACTCGAATGGAAATTTGGTCTCCTTCATCCTGAGCCTGGAACCTGGCATTATGAGCGCCTTTTCACCGTCACTTGCTCGATAGCCGGCATAGAAAGACACCATAGGATCGAAGGATCCCATGACGTCAGGTACAATGCCAGCTTCCAGGAACGCCTGACGGAACTCCGTTGTTGACATGCTTCGTGGGGGCTTATCCCCGTGGGAACAAACCATCGGGGCGAGCAACGCCACAATACTGATGATGAACTTCATGATAAAGGCGGTATTTGGAGCTCAGTGAGAATAAAGTACGATGGAAGAAACAGCTACTTTCCAACACCTGAAGGATTATGATAGAAAGCTGGAGAGCCGGAGGAGGAGGAATGGAGTGAGCCCGCCCGCTTGTGCAAAATTTAAAGCCAAGTCGGCGTTTAAGAACTGAGATGACTTTTAGAATTTTTACAGCTCATCGACGCCAGTGTGAACATCCTGGTATCACAGCATCACGAGCCAAAAGAAGGTCCTGTGCCCATGAATCTTCCATTGCGTGGGGAAGTGAACATACTCTCATCATGAGACAGCAAAATTGAAGCTGTTTGGCTCATTTTAATTTCCTGATGCAGCCCAACGGATCGGACGTGCGCGGTTTTCTTAGACTTTTCCATACAAAGTTTTAGGAGCTTGGGCGTCCGCAGAACATGATTGGACATTGCTTCAATGGGGGGAAACGAAGCTTTGGATGAAGCTCACAGTCGTCTCCCATGACCCTAGAAGATTCAGTTAGTGCACCAACGAACGATCTCTTCGTTGAACGCCAGATCTATGCCCACAGAAGGTGCCCTAGGTCGCTTCTCTTCACCTTGTTCTTTATTCTCTTTTTCTATTTCTTCTCTTCGTTTCCCCTTGTCCATCTTCCTCTCGTCTCCCTCTCCTCTCCCTGTGCCTTTTTAATTCTTTTATTTTTTACCAAGAATTAGTATCTCAAGTCAGTCCGTAGGTGGATGGCATGTGATTAATGTTGCTGCCTGTCTTCTCGAGAACAAGCAGTGACTCCGCCTTCGTTCCACCAATGCAGCCTAGACGAACGATCATTGGACACTTTCCAGATAGTCAGGTACATGCAAAATATCAGAAGTGAACAAAGTTTTACCTATGTTCATTAGCACTGAACTCAGGTTACCGAAAGCAGTTGAAGCATGGTGCCCAACGCCACGTACCGAACTTGCTGTTATTCGGCACGTATCCCGACTTGCAGCTCGCCATCGCATGAAAGCTGCCGGTAGCTAGGCTCCTGACATTTTATGCCACAGGCCTAGACCCAACAAGCTGTAACCCAGATAAATGCTCGATTACATTCACGGCTCGGCTGTCTCCGAAGTAGCGCAAAAGGTAATAGAACATCAAATTTAAACGAGAGGATCTCTGGTCGGGAGGTTGCTCAATGGCCGTTCATTACTACCAGTCCACTTCGACTTTGTTTGGGTCCAGTTTGTACACGCAGCCCGCCCGACAATTCATTGATATGGCCTTGAAATAATCGTGCAGAAAGACACAAAATAGAAACCGAAGTGATCATCTTTGGTGTGAAGCGAATCACCCGACGTATCGGATGCTAAGAACGGCAAGCTCCGTTTCAGAGCGCCAAGAAACTCAAAGCCAAATAGAATTCGTCAATCGTTGACGGGCCGCAGTGGAGGCAGAAAGCACACCCAAGAACGAGGGTACTGCTAGCGATTTGAAGGACGGATCAATATGCGTACTAGTAGCCAACAGGTTTGACGCAATCGACAATGGAACCGCCCTTATCAGCGCCCGGGACCTGTCAGGTTTCAGTGTCATTGGAGATAGCAGCGAAAGCACGATATCAATATGGACTCACGTTCCAGACGATAGAGAAGGGATCCCAGTGTGGATCTATGTGAGGAGCATACTCCATCGAATTCATGATAGCTCCTGGCTCTTCCTCTCCATAGAGATGCTTGAGAAATGCATACACCATGTCCATCCCTGCCAGCAATAGTTAGCCACCCCCGCCCAAGAAGTGTTAGAGTGCTAGATGGGATCGACGAACCGGCAGCTACCCCCGAGCTAGTCCAAATCTTCCCGTCCTGCGTCCACCGTGCGGTGGGTACCCAGGAGACATTCCGACCATGCGTCACAACCCAGTTCCAAGCACGCTTGTTTGACGTTGCGCGACGGCCACTGAGGAGACCAGCGGTGGCAAGCTGTGTGGCGCCGGTGCAGACGCTAAGGAGATACTTCAGCTCGTCGTAGCGGGAGGCGACAAAGGCTTCAATCGCAGTATCATTATTGCGCTCAAGAACTCGATTTCCCATTCCACCTGGGACAAGGAGGATGTCAAGAGGAGGAGCGTTGCTAAAGTTGTGGGTCGCGATGATGTGAGCTTCTAGGGTGTCTTGACGAAAGCCAGGCATGATGTGGGCTGGACTGCGGGTTGAGATGGGACCGGTCTGGTGCGCTATTATAGACAGAGACATCTTATGACGAGAAGATATCTGGTGAACTCGTCAGAACCACAAGCACATTGGTTGATTCACGGTTCACCTACGGCATAGAATATGTCAAGAGGTCCCCAGACATCGAGCGGCTGATAGCCTGGAAACACAACCTGGGTAGGTCACATGAGCAACCGTATGCATGCAAATCTGGTTTGATGTAGCTTACAATCCCAAGAGATATCGCAGGCTCGTCATCATTTGCTTGGAAGGGAGTTGAATGATCGTGACCTTTCGAGGCAATGGATTGGTGTATGAAGGAGAAGAGTAAGGCCACAACCACGCCAATCTTAGCACGATGTGTGTTCTTCAGCAAGCTCAACATTATGAATCCAACAGCTTGGTTCCAATTCAGTGAAGTTTCAAGTCTGTTAAAAAGCACTGGAACTTCACTGTCCATGGTTTTATACTCCTTCGCCCTGGCATGACTATTGATCAGGGACGATGTTCACTGCCTGAGAGTATTGAACTATGGGATTATAAATTGCCTACCACACTTGCCGGGTCACCCCTTTCGATAGAGGTCTTCTGTCAAAGTCCCTGATTATATTGTGTTTTCCTAGATAGCACCTGTAGCTCCGCTTTCGGCTTTGTACTATTTTTGCATCCGATCAAGCCGGTTTCCTCAAAAGAGGCGCGGCTATCATTCGAAGCACAGCTACATCTTATTATTTTGGAGATCCCATAAATGCGATGTGCCTCGGACGTAGGAAAAACTCCAAACCATGCATTGGGCAACGTCGCACTTCAAGTCGAGCGTAAGCCGGCATGCAATCCTCCGTCATCTATCAATATAGGAGCCAGTGAGGGGTAAACTTCTCATTCATGCTCATTAATTTACCCGGGCGACAGACATACGAAGAACTTGTGCTTTCTTGTTCCTTGAGTGGCTCAATCATGAACGTCAGAGATTTTTGAGATGCAAGCCACATCCCCAACGCATCATCAGGATCCAACCTACGGATATCGACGCACCGCAATACGGATTTGTGCTGACCGCTGTAAATACCACTTCGCAAGAAACAAATTGAGTTGTGTTTCATTTTTGATCGAAATTTTGCAGCTTGCTGCGGAAGTATCATCGTTCGGATAGTCTTCACCCCCTCATAATCCCGCATTACGGGCCTTCGGCGCCGAATGGGACCCACAATGCCGGAAAATCCGGACAGGCCGCTGCTCCGACTAATACAGACTCGAGCTGCTTGGGTCCAATGCCAGCCTAGCTAGGTCTTCGAACATTAAGGTTGGGTATCAAGAGATCAGCTTGCTTGAAATTCATGGGTCATTGGGTGTTACCTTCGTAATGCACTACCTGCGATTCCCTAAAATATTCACTGTATCTTAGGTGCAATATGAATTGTCAACAAGAAAAGAATGACCTTGCAAAAAACCAAATGCCAAAATACGAGGATTATGTGACTTTAGTTCGACGCAAGGTAGCTTGTTTCACAATACCACCATTGCAATGCTTGACGCTAGCCCCTGCTTGAGCTCCAGCTCAGGACCGTCATGGCAAGCGACGAGTGCAATATCATCACCAAACCTCGTCTGACGCCAGTCTTATCGACATCACTGAAACCTCTCTAGGCTTCAAGTTGCACATATTTATACTGACTCAAGTTTGCATCTTTTGGAGCAAGTCTAGTATCTCTATCCTACCACTGGCGCAACCGACGGGTGACTTTGGCCAGAGGGATTGAGATTGACAGTTGATTACGCCACTCTTAGTTCATTTCGCAGTGTAGCCATGTGCAGTTTCAATATCTAGAGGCTTCGAATTGAGAAAATCAGAAGTTTACAAAGAGACTAAGTGCGATCCGACTCGGGATAATACATAATCAGATTATGGATGAAATACCAACCGCATTGAGCAGGTGAAAGACTACAAAGTCGACGTTCTTGATCATTGCTAGCGCTGGCCGTCGTAGTTCGGGTTAGTTTTTGATGAATAAGGGGCAAAGGGATGATTAAGCGTGATGCTAAGCGAGCCAATTTACTGGTGCCGCTGCTTGGGAGATGAATGGCGTCTGATTGGGTTTCAGCCATCTGAATCGGTTGACTTGGAGCGCCTATCGCGACGGTGTTGATAGAACAGGTTGGCTTGAGCCCTCATCAGCTCTCCCTCCCGTGCTCTTTACGAGCATTCGCGGTAGGAAGATGTTCATCCGTTAATGAGCAACATGACAGCGTTCATTCTGGGTCAGTCATCCCATCTAATTGGTACAAACTTCATATGTTAATGTTTCTACTAGAACAACAACAGAAGCTTCTGCAAGAGTACTTCGCCCTTAAAAGTCTACCTCCGCAGTGAGAGGCTTTTCCAGTTATTTCTCAAACGAATAGGGCGAAATTTGGGTGGCATAGCATCCGATAAGCTCTACCTGATGAATTGGACGAGGGGCGGTTCATGCAGCGTCAGCCAAAGGGGAAACTCTCTGTCGTAGGGCTAACGGACAAGCCAACTCACGAGCCAGTCAGGTTTACTGGCAGCAACATGCAGGCTGTTATTTTTAGAATCACACTTGCTCGTCCGGTTTGACAAAAGGCTGATGCTAAGTTTCCGTCATTCGGTTTGATTGAACTGAGAACGAGCAGATCCAGATTCAAAATAAATTTGGGAGAGGAGAAGTGCAGGGGTTAGCTTGAACCGTACACAGCATTACCTACTGTACGTCCATACTCAGCGTCATAATTCGGAACGTTTGTATTTTGAGATTTTGGCACCTGCTTAATAAACTACTTACTTCAGTATAACATAATTCATGTCATCTAGGCGTTCGCAGTACCGTTTTCGGCTGCTGCGTACTTCAGGATGAAAGGCACCGTCTTGATTACATCCCAGTCCTCCTTCTTCGCCCTGTCACCGAAGATCCTCAGCGCTCTAATCTCCATGGCGTAGACAGCAGGCTCCAAAACAGTGCCGTCGGCAAGAAGGCCGTTAAAGTATGCTCTTTGATTGAATCGAGAGGCATAGGGAAGAGGCCAGCCAGCCAAGCTCCCGAGGTTCTCCCCCTTTCCGCCGCTCACGCGAAAGACATCCACCTGGATGGACGCCGTGCCAACCGTTGGCGAAATGTAGGCATTCGGAATTGTTCCATCGTCTCCGAGATCCGTTCGAGGAGGGTTGGCAGGATCAGGACGGGGTATGGTGTATGTGCGATTCGCGGGGGCCTCGCTGTTGTACTCGGCGAGGAATGCCTGCGCAGGTGTAAGCACGGGGATGCCGTACATGCTTCCGACAGCGCCGAGGTAGGGCACACTGAGAGACGGTGCGTCGGTGGTGCTGGTGAGAGCGATGTAGCCACTGTAGATGGGCAGACGAGTTGCATTTACGTTGGATGGAGGAATGCAGGTGACGGTCAATTCGGCAGAGCCTCCAGCGGGGACGACCATCTTACTGCTTGATGCGTTAGTTGACGTGATTCTCGGGTCTAGATGGTTTATTGATCCAACTCACTTGGAGCTGAAATGGATTTCAGCCCACTCCTCGACGATGGGATTAGGGAAAGAAGCAGCTCTCAAGCGATCCTGGTTTGCTATGAAAGTGTACATGGTGACGGCCTTGCGGTGACTGACTACGAACTCTAAATCGACTGCACCATTATTCGTGACGGTAAAGGTCTTGTTGCCATCGAAGTGATCCGTATCGTTGAAGGAAATGCTGTCAACGCTCAACTCGGCAGTGCTGCGAGCCGCGTCAAAAGCCTGGATGATGCCAGCGCCCTGCTGTGGAACTGGGGAGAGGACCTCCGAGTGCGCTGTAGTGCCGTCGTACCAATCGAGCGGTTTTGACGTAGAGGCAACGATGGATCTGAGGCGCTTCGGATCTTTGGTACCATGAGCCTCGGCAAGAAGTGCGTATATGGCGGCGTTGAGAGGGCATGCTGTTGCGTGTTAATCTCCTTCAAGTCTATGAAAACGCATGAATACTTGGCTTACACATGCTCGTGCCAGTCATGACACGGTAACCGCCCAACGCAACGGGGAAGGTGGAAAGAATGTTGCCGCCAGGGGCAACAAACTGAGGGCTAGCCTCTAACTCCCATGTCGGGCCCCAGCTGGAGAAAGTTCCCATATATGAGCCGCCAGTGTTGTTCTCGAGCTCCTCGAGACGCGTGATGGTGTTGTTCGCGTTGGGAATTGAGACCGTAACGTCGCGTCCTTGGTCAAGGAGTGAAAGCCATTGTACGGCCTGGTAAGGCGGAATGGAGGCAACACCCTGGATGCCTTGAGAGTAGACGTATTGCTCATCACGCATCGTTCTGTCCAAAAAAAAATTAAATTGAGAAACGAAGACTTCCGTGTTTCAAGATTTCACTTACGTGTTGTCGTTGGTGTAGTAAAGGATGTATCGGCCACCCTTGGTAACCAAGCGGTCACCCTGGTCGATGGGATAGCAGCCAGTCGCACGAGAGTCGGGGAATTCTAGAAGAACAATCTTGTTGCTCAAATCGGGTGTGGCATCGGGCAGGTCATTGCAGGCGTTATTCTCGCCAGGGGTCCACAGTCGGAGCGAGAGGTCTCCAACCAGCTCGGGAACTCCAGGGAGGTAAGCAAAGTCCGACTTGGAGCCACTCGTCGAGTTAGAGTCCACGGTAAAAGTACCCTCGTTGAGCATAGTAGGGAACTTCGAATTGGTCACGGCACCGCTACCCGCAACTCCGCGTCCCGTGGCAGGAGTTGAAGCGTAAAACAGGCCCATTCCACCGTCATTGCCCTCGGAAATGACAACAGGCACGCCAGCATCGACGATACGGGAGGCGAGGACTCCCCACGCATCCCAGGCCCAACCGGAAGGACTGAACGAGATGTCAGCAAGACGGAACCACGGGTTCATTTTCACTGGGGGCACACTGACTCTCCATCGGAGCAAGAAATGATGTCTGCTCCCTCCTCAAAAGCTCGACTGAAGGCAGCGAGCAGGATTTCGTTGGTCGAAGTAGAAGCGCATCCCCACGCACGATACGCAGCTAACTTGGCGCCAGGTGCGGCGCCTGTAAAGCCGTACTCATTACCCTCGAGCTGAGCGGCAATGATACCGGCAACATGGGTTCCGTGACCGGCGCAATCGTCCATCGGATCCGCATCGGGTTGAAGCGGCCTGACTCCAGGCAGGAAGTCATCACCAGTGAAATCCCAACCGGCCTCGACAAGACATCCGGGGCCGAAACAACCTCCTAGCGCAGGGTGAGTATAGTCGATACCGCTGTCGATGACGGCAATGCGGATACCCTTGCCCGTGATGCCCTGCTCGCGCAGCTTGTCGACCTGTGTCATGACGTGAGGGGAGAAAGTGTCCTTGGTCGAGTTGACGAGGGCACCACTCTGACGCTTCACGTTGGCATTGCTGGCAGCAGACCTGGGCGGTGCGCCGTTGTCGCCGGGCGTGCTGAGCTTGATGGTGCGAACGGGCCAGATGTTCCTTATACGCGGCGATGCCTCCATCTGGCGCCGGAAGAGCGCGCTGTCGTGGTGCGCGGCGCTCGGGTTCTTGACCTGGAACGACACTCCCTTAAACAAGCTGTTGCTGAGGTCCATGCGAGACTCGACGTTGAGACCGTCTGCCTTGAGTCCCTCGTAGAAGCTCGCCGGGGTGTCTTTGTCATTGGCGAATTCGACGATGTAGGCGCCGGGCAAGAAATCGCTGCCGTCCTTTTCGTCCTGGTTGGCATCATTGCTTGATTCCGCTCTCGGGAGGGTGGCCGGCGCGCTCTTAGTGAAGATGCGTGGGTGAAGCGGGTTCGCCATCGCCACGTTCACGCCCAAGAGGGCCGAGATGATCGCATTCGATACTCTCATCTTCGCTATGTTATCGCTCGCTCGCAAGATGTAGGCTAGTGGATGTGTAGAAACAAGCAGAGGCAAGAAACGGCGCGCTATGCCGTCTATAAGGAACATGGGTTAGTCCCATGAGCTGGTTACGGGCGGCCCGTGATGGCGTCCCCGCTTCCCCCTTCCAGTGTCGTGGGGGGTAGTTGATTGCCTCGCGAGCCAAATAACATGGCCAGGAGATGAAGAACGGCAAATACGAGATTCCTTCGTGATCAAAACCGCAGATCCCGGTCTTACAGGGGGCTTGCTCCACTACGGGATGGTAGCTCGCGCGTGTGCCGAGCCACGCCATCACCTTCGATAGTGTTTGGATGCTCTTGTAACTCATGGGGTTGTTGGAGACTGGTCGACTGCATGCCACGCCGGCTCGGCAGGACTGTGGTATCAAACTCGAGGCTTAAAACGGTAGGTCTGTTAAAGAACAATTTCTTTGTGTCCAAGCACTGTAGGGTCTTATGGGTCCGTGAAATAGATTATAATGGAGACAGCACCCATGGACAAATCAAGGTCTCTCTCGCTTCTTCGTATCCCGCGTGTTTATTGCTAAAGTAGAGTCGCATCCGCTATTTGAGGGGCGCCAAGCACTTGCTGTGCCTACCTCGGTAGGAGCTGTGTTCCCCGCGAGCGTTACACTAGTATGCGAGACCCTGCAGTTGACGTCTGCATTTTCGTTTCCCGATTTCCATTCAGTTTGGTTTTCGCCACCGCCGCGGCGTATCTTGACAGTGGGACAGGACGAACTCTGAAATCACAAAGATGGTGAACACTGGATTGGAGTTACCTTGATCCAGTGGATATCGAGTAAATCTGACGGACCGCCAAAGGAACTGCAAAAAGGCAGTTCGCAATCCTGCATCAAGGTTGTTTCCTCAGGCACTCATTAGAAGTGTGATCACTACGGGTAAGATGGTCCGGCATCGGTCTGGGTGTGAGCATTAGATAGACCTGGCAGACGACTGATACTACCACCAAGGTGGTATGACTGGTGTAACAGTGTTAAACCGGAGACATAATGAACATGTAGCAGTAAACAGGAATATTTGTGGGGCGAGTTTGGAATCAGATCGTATTCCAACTCCTTGATCAAGCCGTGAATGTTGATCCGCAAGTTTTCACGAGGTACTTTGTCCTCTTGCGTTGATTGAATTTTGTCCTTCAGAAACCTTTGAGTGATCTGGTTATTGTTCAGCTGTTGCGAGGCAAAAGGGTACACCTCGAAACATGTAAAAGAGCAATGGGAATATGAGGACCAGAAAGCACTGTATCCAGTTGCCGTACATGATTTGAGCAGACCAGATGTTGGAACAAATTACATTAAGGATCAGTGTATTGGGTTGCGTTAAGCAATTCCAATAACAAACTAATTACATTATTGTAGGATGATCACATGAGGCCGGTGCAATACGCTCCGATCAGGCGAACCGCTCCGCAGGTGTGGTCTTCCATATGCCATGTCGTTCCTGAAAGTGAACACTAACCCACGGCTCCTCCACCAAACAATTAGAACATGACAAAAAGATTATTATATACAGAAATAGAACATTCAAACACCGCCCGCACCTCAAAGAGAAACCTTGAAGAACTTGGCCACGCAAGGCACTCCGGCCTCATTCATGGCGAAGAGCATGTAGTACCCGGGGGTAGCAATTCCGTAGTCACTCGGGACATTGACAGTGAACTCCTTGCCATCGCCACCATCCTCTCCATCAAGGGGGATCCGTCGCTGGTCTGTGTTGACTGTGTGCGTGGTTGCGCTGACGCGGATCATGCTGAACGTATACTTGCCGGCATCCTGCATAGTGATGACGAGGGGAGCTCCTGCCTTCACCTCAGTACCGGACAAGCTTTGGATAACTGGCCGCCGGGCCGGGGTCTTTCCGTCAGCCTCGAACAAGTACGGCGGCGACCAGAACTGCCCGTCAAAATGGTTCTCTTTGCAGTTTGCGCCGCAGAGACCGCCACCTCCCGCCCAAACAGTGGCATCCGCCATCAACAGCGCCGTAGAATGGTAGTTGCGCGGGATGGAATGGGGAGTTGTGGGGGTGAAATTGCCTGTCGCTGGATCGAAAAGCTCTGGGGTGAGCTGGGGAGTGTTGTCTGAGAAGAGTTGCATCTGTCGCATACCGCCGACGACCCAGATTTTGCCGTCGGGCAGGACAACAGCGTTGGCAAAACCACGGTTGTACTTGCCATTTTGGAGCTTCTCTACCTTAACGGCCTGACCGGGCTCACCGAGGGTCAAGATGTGGGCATTGCTGCTGGATGTGACGCCGGTATAGGCCTTGCCACCACCGTAGCTAGACATATGAATTAGGACGGATGAGCCAGAAAGGACGGTCAGGTGAGCTTTTGAGGACTTACGTGAAGATCTTTCCTGCCACCGCGTCGTACATGACGGAGACACCGCACATCGAATCGTCATCTAGACCTCGCAGGCCGGCGGGCGTGTTTCCACCGGTGCCCTTGGTGTCATACCAGTTCATCTGCTTGGCGGGGCCAGCCTGGAGAACATATCCATTCTTCCATGACCACAGCCACACATGGCTGTCAGGGAACAAGCCGCGTTGCATGACCAGTGGTTTAACCGGGCATCCGGGAAGCTTCTTCCAAATGTTGGTTTTGGTGTCGTAAATCTCGCCATCTCGTCTGCCAGCTCCGGAGAAGGAACCGCCGATCAAGAATACCTTGCCCTCGGAACTAATGCGTTTTCACATCAGTACCTCGCTGGTTCTAAATGGGTGTGGGATTTCCTTACGTGGTGCAGCTGGACTGATAACCCCTCGAAATTTGCATGTTGGCCAGCGGTGACCACGAAGAGGTTTCACCCTTCCTGAAGTCGAGGACACTAGTTTTGGATGCGCTAGAGCCTCCGGTCACTATGATGCGCCCCTCTGCATCCATCGAAGTACCAGGACAAAACATGTCGTGCTGCGTATTCTGCCCCAAGAATTAACATTTGTACAGCTCTTCGCAAATGACTGGTTCAGAAGTTCAGGCAGCATGGGAAAAGTCCGGATAAAAAAGGAGCCGAGAGTTACTCACCTGAATGAAAGCATCGCTGACTTTTCCAGTTTTGGTATCATAGATCGATGTATAGGTCTTTCCGTTGCCGGCGTTTGTCCAGCGGTTGCTATCAGAGAATCAGTATCGGTATTTTCTCTCGAGCGTTGACTGAAGCCTTGATGAAGCCAGCTTCATCTATGTTGGACAAGAAAGAAGGAATTGTCTTACGGCCAACCACTGGACCAAACCAGCATATTGCCCGTCTCGGGAAGCAACGCCACGGCGACAGGAACGACAGGGAACTTTACCATGGGTCCCCATTGCCCAACGTTCTGCGCTTCAGTGACTGCGGCGAATGCGAGCAATGCCGCAGGCAAGTTGCGGAGTGCGTAATAAAGAGTGACCATGATGACCAAAAGTCCTGTGAAGGCTGAAAGAGTGATGTGCTGTAATCTGCCGGAGATAGTGCGTGATGATTAGTAGATGATCGAGGACCACAAGAGAGTATATATACTCCTACTCGACCTATGCACTCTCATGACGTTTTCTTGGCACGTCTACTAGACATCGAACGGCACTTGCTTTTGACTCCAGAAAGCCAAGACTTTCTTTTGTTTCAGGCAACTCTTCAAGCACAGATTTAGTGTACGCTGTTTACAACGGTAGGAGACGCAAAAGCCTTGGTAGATTACGTGAATATAGTAGAAAATCTGACAAGGTTTTCGCCATCCTATTCTGGCTCGGGACGCGATGTGGTTTGCCACGCGCGGTTCCTGACTTGCCCCTGAGCTAGAGTAGTTCTGTTGTGACTATTTATGTCACTTTCTAACTTCCCAGCAGCTGGGGCAAAATACACGGACTTGGTCATCGACATGCTAAGCGTTAGAGTGTGGAGTTGCGGTGGCGCCCCTTGGTTTGATTCGCCTCGGCTAGAATTTAGTCTAGACTAGAAAGCTAATCGAGGAGAACAATCGAAGAACAGCTAACAACTAGTCTCACAAGAGCTACCGTGCGCAACTGACGGCGTGGTGTGGAGCCAATCAGCCATCGGCGCTAAGTGAGGCCTCGTGGAACAACCAGTTCCGTCAAGGCTTTCTGATTAGGCTGCCAGGGTTCAGATCAGTCATCACGCTCCTATCCAATATGCTCTTCATTCAAGGGGGTGGCTTGCTGTTCTCTCAGCAATATTTTAGCACCCGCTGCAGGTTGGCCAGTGTCCTTCGAGGTTGGCGTGGTTGTAAATGTCTGAGCACAAATATCGAGTAGGCGCCAAGGTGAACGTCTTGCCTGGAAAAATGTTTCTTGAAGAGATTGATGAAAGCTTTATTGCCTGCTTAAAGTCTAAAGATATAAGTCGGGACACAGGATGTACGATAGTTGGTCGAGCTCTCAGATTTCTCTCCCGTATCGATCATTCAGACTTTGCCTCACATCCGTCGTCATTCTTATCGTCGTAGTCGTCTTGATCATTATCACCATGCCTTTTTTTCACAAACTCACTTCTCTCCTCCCAATCCTCCTGCTACTTACCGCAACTTGCACGGCAAGATCCTGTCCCCCAGTCTGGACAAAGGTTGCAGCAGATCTGAAAGACACCTTTGCCGGCTGTCCCGCCGAGGCGAGACAGGCGATGCGCGCCGCGTTCCATGATTGCTTTCCCGGATCATGTGATGGCTCGTTGATTTTGGCCAACGAATGCTTCGACAGGGAAGACGAAAACATGCAAATCCAGCCTATTTGCGAATTACTAAGCCAAAAGGCTGTTGCCTACAATGTCGGCACCGCCGACATGATACAAGCTGCAGCAGGTAAGCAGCAAGATCATGTTCGATTTCCAAAAATACTGAACGAAGACATGCTAATGCCAGACTCAGCTTTCAGTGTCGCGGCCTGCGGTGGTCCCAAAATTTACTTCCTCGTCGGGCGAAAGGATTCTGCTATACCCAATGCTGAGGGTACATTGCCCACGCAGGACTCCGACGCCGCCTCCCAAATCAAAGCCTTCAAGAAGAAGGGCTTCACGATGACGGATCTCGTGGCCCTCGTGGGTGCCCACAGTGCGGGCCGAAGCGTGCAGGAGCTCGATTTTGATTCGACCCCCGACAAGCTGGACAGCACCGTCTTCTACCCAGAGACGTTCAAGGAGACGACGCCGACCTCATTGGGCAGTGACTTCGCCCTCAGTAATGCTAGCGAGACCAAGAACATTTGGAAGGGTTTTGGAGCCAGCCAGACACGGTGGAATTCTGCATTCAAGTTAGCGTAAGTCTTCAGTTACCCGCATACACTCAACTCTTTGGTTAATGTTGTCGACAGCATGGGAAAGATGAGTATTATGGGAAACGACCTGGGGAAGCTTACAGACTGCTCGAAGTTAGTATCGTAGTTATAAGGATTGAGGCAGTCCGTAAGGTGTCCTGAGGTCGTGCTCTGGCAGGTAGAGGAAGAAATTAACATTGACATATAGACCTACCACCTGCGTAATGATACATCAGGGAGAAATCAGGCTGCTCGATCCCATTACAAGCATTATGAAAAAATAAATTCACAAAAAGATTGAACCCGATGTTTTATGAACCCATCTAATGGGCAGCTGGCTGTTCTACTGCTAAGGCGACTGATGGTTGCATTGTTAAGCAACCGCCTCGTAATTCGACTCTTGTTGGCCATTGACAAGTTACCCGCGGCTTCAACCTCTTTGCTTACCTACCTACAGCCACTGCCATCACGCGACTAGCAAGCCACCGTGAAAGCTGATCCAGGTCTCACAGCTCCTATTTCATCTGTTCATGTCTACTCTGCATTTTGCAATCGCTCTGGATAGTTCAGACTCGGTACTTTGCATGATTGCTCATAACCTTTTCAGAGAAGCTGAACTTGAGATGTTCCGACTGGAGGTGAGCAGCTCGTGTCTCACAGACTCGGTATCAGTGTATGCCACATTGTGGAGAGGGGATAATGCCAACGCCTTAGTTTGTGAGGACGTAGCGGTATCTTGGCTTTCCTTCGACCATGTTCAAAACCGTCTGATTGGCGTCTTTCATCGGTCGGGTTTCCACCCAGACCTTGATCCCCTTGGCCGCAACGAGCTCGAACATTTCGCGAATCTCTCCGGGGCTGCCAACGACTGACCCGGTCAAATTCACGCGAGACCGAATAAGTGGAAACGCAGCCAATGGCACAGGCTCCTCTGGAGCACCAAGCTGGACAAATGTGCCACCTCGTGAGAGGAGGCCGAGGTACTGAGTCAGGGGCATCTGGTGATACTGTCAGTTTGGGCAGAGGCTCAACGCCACGTAAGAAGAGGAACCATACCTTTGGGGATGCAACAATGGAGAGAATAATATCAAGGGAGCGAGCATTCTTCGTCGCCCAGTCGTCATCTTCGGCCGTGGCAATAAACTCGTCGGCGCCAAGCTGGAGTGCATCCTGTTTCTTATCAGATCTGCGAGAGATGGCAGTGACCTTATCCGCTCCGAGAGCCTTTGCCATCAAGACTGCACAATGTCCCAGTCCACCGACGCCAATAACACCCACTCTTTTGCCAGGGCCGACGTTGTAACGTTTCAGTGACGAGAACAAAGTGACACCACCGCACAACATCGGGGCAGCCTGTTCGGGTGCAATACTCTCTGGAATTTTGACAGACGAAACGACCCTGGCTCCGGTTGTACAGCAGCCCGTACCCGCCCCACGCGTGACTCCCGTTGCGATGGACGCTGTTGTACGTGTTGATCCGTTTCGGGCAGTAGTTCTCCTCGCCCACTTCGCAAGCGTCGCAGGGGCCGTCCTGCGACAGGCAGGAGTCGGACTGCACGCCCACGCCGACCACGTCGCCCACTTTGATGCTGCCTGCCTGAGAACCAACGCGGACGGCTACGCCGACAGTCTGATTACCGACAACACAGGCAATCATGGTCGAGCCCTAGAACCAAGAATCAGACCGAGTTAATGGGAGCCGAGATGCCAGGGGCGGTTGGGGAGGTACATACCCAGCCGGCGCGCAAAGTATGAATATCAGAGCCACAAATGCCGGAATGCGCTATTTTGATGTTGACATCCGTCTCCTCTCACGTCTTGGGTTCGTACTCTCTTCAAACCATCTTGCCATCAACAGACGAGGGGTCTTCGGCCACCCATCCTTTGAACTTGTACTCGGTAGGCTTTGTGATTGCTTATTAGAGGAGGCGCAAAGTGCCGAAAGACTAGAAGTTGCAGAGGGACGTGGACCAAGTTCTTTGACTTGATGGGAACCTCTTGAAGCTGGGCTTGTTCGGCTTTTGAGTTGGTGCTTGTAGCGTCAATGGCTCCGCTATCCGAGATGCTGAAGTGTTTCGAGCGGAGAACATGGCGAAATGGAAACCTTGTCTACGGTCGAAGTGGAAAGTACAGGGGATTTAGCTGCAGTAGTCAAAAAGGATTTTTGATCCAGTGGCCCTTGCCAAGCCAATTGTCGTCGGTTGGTTCCTCATAGCCGGGGTGAAGACACGTGTGGGGGTTGTTGGGACTCGGGAGTGAGCATCTTCCGAGTGAAGCTCTCCAGAGACATCACAGTGTGAAGAAGCGTGTCAAAAGGGATGCTGGCTTTTACTCGGTTGATGTATGCCAAGATTGGTAATCCTGATGTCTCGGCGCCGGCTTTGGAGACAAGAACGTCGGGAGCCTTAAGAGCGGCTGTAATTGCCACTCAGGGGCGAACTTGTAGGCTGACGTGAGACAATCGGGCAGCGGCTCTCAGAATTGAACAAGGACTGGCATCTACCGTAGTAATCGGGCGGCCACAGGATTCGAGTGCAAGCTAACAGCGGCCCAGGCCGGTGGCTTTGCAGGCCCTTTTAGCCTGATGCCATCTGGAGGCCATACTCGTCCCTGCACTCCGAAAACATGCAGCTGCGCCGCCTCCTCGCTGATTTAACCGCAATTCCAAACTCGTGCTTGTTGTACCAAAAGCCACACTACTTAGCCGGCCCTATAGTACCGGCCTGTCATACGCTCCTGATCCTGCGTATCTCTGCGTTCCTACGATTTCGGCCTGTGTCTCCACTCAAAGTAATTTATTTGCACACGCGGAGGAAACTTCGATAAACTGGACTACGATTGTGTGAGCCAGAATCGCAGTTGGAATGGCACGAGTGTTCAGTCAAAAGAACACGAAGATAGAGAGCACGACGATGCGGGGAAACTATACAAACACCAAACGACATTGACATGTCGTTCGGAAGGTAAACGGCATGGCATTGCATCCTTGGAGGTGGAGGTGAGTGTCCTCCTGCACCTTGCCCACACTAGCACAGAACCACAGGGCAACGATTGGTCTTTGTTGATTTAATGGAAGTGAATCGGTCCGGCGGCCCTGAAGGATTCGTGCAAAGGTAGGCTCTCTTGCTTCTAGCACGGAAATCATCACTTTTGCTTAATCCAATCTGAGACGAGACGGTTCACTGAACCGCAAAGGCTGCCTATTGGGTGCTGTCTCTTCTTGGCAAACCCCCAAAATACTCGGTTCTCAGTCCTTTGAAAAGCTGACTCTCAGTTTGCTCTATAACCAGACCGATATCAATTGTTCCGATCATAAATAGGATGCGCCGGAGTTGACCCCTTCCCCAATCATCACTGTTTCTGTCTATGTGCAACACACACGCCCCAAACAAAACCATTGTTTCTAATACGCTGGAAAGCACTGTGAATCCATAGAAAATTCATTCTTGGGCCGGTATCATCATGACAGTTGAAGTAGTAAACCTAGCAGACGGATTCTCCTGTTACACGACAAGCGCGGATGAGGCACGCTTCATCTACAAGGAGATCTACGAAGACGGCTGCTACGACGGCCCAAAGCTCTCGAAATCACCTTTTATCGTTGATGCCGGGGCCAACATAGGTTTATTCTCCCTCTATATGAAGAAGAAATACCCGTCGGCCACGATTGTCGCATTCGAACCAGCGCCCGAGACATTCAACCTCTTGCGTCGGAACCTGGAGTCGAACAACGTGTCTGGCGTCGAAGCGCACGCCTTCGGCTTGAGCTCGGAAGCAGCCTCTACAAAGTTCACGTACTTCCCGAACTTACCCGGCAATTCGACCCTGCGGCCGGAGGAGAAAGTGGGAATACGACACGAGTTCGCGAAAAGCTTCGGCGAGGAAGCCGCGAACCAGAAATTCGGCGGGGCCCAGGAGATCAACATCGAGCTCCAACGCCTATCACACTTCCTGAACGCCCACGCCGGGCTAGAGAGAATCGACCTGCTCAAAATCGACGTGGAGGGTGCCGAACTGGACGTACTACTTGGACTAGACGATGCCCACTGGGCCATGACACGCAACATTGTGCTAGAAACTTGCGTCGACTCTGGCGTGCTGCCCAGAATCGAACAGCTTCTGCGCGAGAAGGGCTTCACTATCGCCAGCGAGGGGGCCTGGTGGGCGCCAACCAAGTTCTTCATGATTAGCGCTCATCGCGAGGATTGACTGTTTTTCACATGTGTGCGAGACTCGGAGGATGTCAAGAGGCCGTGATCAGAGCAAATAGGGGCGGGTATCCCTGCTGCATGTAACACTGTTAACGCACGAACTGTATCCGAGCTAGCATAGAAAGTGGCCATCCTGTGAAATTCTACATTATTTCTCCACGTACAGAGGAAAATTACAAAAGATCAACTCGTTAGTAGTACCATCAAAATTGAAGCCTTATTGGCTTCCAACGCGCGTGGCTTTTTTAAGGTCCTCGGTTGGTCTTGGAGGGGCATCAGTATCTCGCTATGGATGGGTTAAACATCGCATAATACCAGACTTTGCGAACCCAAGGGCATAATAGCTATGGCAAGTACTAGTCATTTCACGGATTTCCCATTCTGAGAGTCTGGAGGGCCGTCTGGGGTCTTCCAGGAAGCGTGAACTTTGAACAAGGATCCTGCAGAATGTCCCTATCTCGCAGCATTTTGTGCACAACGCAAAGCATCGGCCGAGAAGCAACGACTCGTATTCCATGATAGCCGAGCTCAATATAACAGCAATGGAGTTGAGTTTAAGATGTGAGCCGACCATGAATGCCTGCGCCAAATCTCCACTCGAGCCGGCCCGTTCGACAGCCAGGGATTGAGACGCAGCCTGACTTATGGATTTACGGGATGTATATACGAAGATCTAGTCATATATACGCGGAATTCATGAACAAACAGTTCTTCCCGGGGTTAAATTCTGGAGTTGAACCGGTTCAATGAGTCGGCGATCCTCATAGCCAGTACCGGGGTCATCGAGGAGTGCACTTGCCCGATTTGATCTTCCGAAATTGTTGCGCCGTGTGCGTATCTGAGGTAGCACACTTTGATACCATAAAGAGACTTGAAAGATTGAAAGCGAACTGAATGGGTTGAAATGAATACCTCATATGGAGAACATTGGATACCTAAAAGGTATGTTCATTCTAGCTGATGTTCTGCTCAGCCTCCGGCACGAAACAATTGGAATTTGTGCAGAACCTGAGCCGAGAGAAAAAGACTTGCCGACTTTTCGATGTTCACAGATTCCTAGGGACGGTATTTCCAAATCCGGTTCCGGCCCGTGTGGAGCTGGCCGAATCCGGTCTACCGAACCGGACAGTGGCTCCACAGAGCCGAAACTTCTCCAGCTGGCAGCGGCAGGCACGGTGGGCATCTTCCATTGATATAGAGCGTTGCAGTTAAGGCAACAGGGGAAGCTGGAGGTTCCGTCTCGCAACGCACGGGGCAGACATACGGACACTTTTTACTTCGCGTCTGACTCAATTTGTGTCAAGTTGCGCGGGCGACCCACTAGTTTTCGCGATGTGCGGCATTTCGGCCTGTCTTACACTTCCACCGGGACATCACTTCCATACCGAAGCACTCAACGGCTACGCAAATGGCACGAACGGTGCGAATGGCGCCCAAGTCCAACAGCCAAAAGCCACTCAAGATCTTCGAGATCAACTGTGCAGGAGCCTTGATGCTATCAGCCACCGAGGACCAGACGCACAGGGCGTCTGGATTTCCTCTGATGGCTTTGTCGGTTAGTGTCCGCCGGGGGGATTCTTGAACTTGCTGACGGAGGTAACGCTAGGCCTGGGGCACTGCCGCCTAGCAATCAATGACTTGAGTCCTGAAGGAAACCAGCCCATGCACAGTGACGACGACACACTCCACGCGGTTGTCAATGGCGAGATCTATGACCACGATAGACTTCGTCAAGAGTGCAAGCAGAAATGCTACAATTTCAAGGGCCATAGTGACAGCGAAGTGGTACTTGCTCTTTACAAAGCTTACGGTGCGCCTCAATTCCTGGACCACCTTCGCGGGGAGTTCGCGTTTGTCTTGTACGATGAGGTTGCCGAGAAGGTCATTCTTGCACGGGATCGTTTCGGCATCAAACCCCTTTTGTGGACGATTATTCGCCTGCACGATGGACGTGACAGACTCGTGGCTGCGCCAGAAGCGAAAGCATTTTTACCATTGGGCTGGAAGCCGCAATGGGATGTCGGGGCTATTGTCGATGGTGGATGGATGCAGGACGGGCGTTCACTTTTCAAAGGAGTCAGAAAGTTACCTCCAGGTCACTGGATGGAGATTTCGAAAGAGGGCGTGATGCAACTTCATCAATACTGGGACGCTGATTATAAGGACAAGGCACGTCTCACGCACTTAGCAATCACGGGACCCCTGACTGACATGATAACAGACCGAGGTCGAGACGCGAAGTATCGACGAGATGGTGTTAGGACTTCGCGAAAGGTTGACGGAAGCCGTTCGTCTCCGACTACGTGCAGATGTGCCAATCGGAATCTATCTCTCGGGTGGCATTGACTCCTCTTTGATCGCTGGGATCGTCACACACTTGGTAAGAGATGAAGGTATCAAGATTGGGAACAAGGATGCAACAAGCCGTATCAGCTGCTTCACGATTCAGTTTCCGAAAGAATCTGGATTCGACGAATCTGGTGAGTTGCCACGATTTCAATCCCAGTTCGTATATTAACATCTTGGTAGACATTGCAGAAAGGACGGCGAAGAGCTTGGGTGTCCAAATCCAGAAGAAGCAAATCAACGAAGGCGAACTGGCGGCCAACTTTGCAGACTGCGCCTACCACTGCGAGCATCATCATTTCGATCTGAATTGCGTCGGAAAGTTCGCTTTATCATCCCTACCCAATGAGAATGGAGTCAAAGTCGTGTTGACTGGAGAGGGTGCCGACGAGCACTTCGCCGGATACCCATTCTTTCCCCCGGACCTCCTACGGGAACCAGATTTATCCATGCCAGGCTCGCCTCTGGTGGCGGATTCTCAACTTCGCGAAAACATGCAAAGATCCACGGAGCGGGATATTAAGATGCTTATACCACGTGCGGGCGCTTTTGAGCACGGCTGGGAAGCCACGCCGGCTATCAAAAAAGTCAACAACACAATCCTCGCACCTTGCATTTTGGCCTGGCACCCAAACCTCGACATCTTTGCAGCTTGGGTCCGAGACAATAAGAGATGGAGAAATCTTGACTGCAAAGAGGTCATTGCCAACTCCTTCAAGGCCGGTGTGCACGAGAAGATGCAGAAGAAATGGCACCCGCTGCACACTGCCCAGTACATGTACAGCAAGGGGCCGCTGCCCAATATCCTTCTCACGTGCCTGGGAGACCTGACAGAAATGTCTCACAGTGTGGAAGCCAGGACGCCTTTCCTAGATCACAAGGTGACCGAATACGTCAATAACTTGCCTCCAAGTCTCAAGATGGCGTACACGCCTGACAAGATACCGCCCGAGCGGCATCAAGGGCCTTGGTGGGAGGGTATCGGCGTTGCTTCGCAAGCGCTCACTGAAAAGTGGATATTGAGAGAGGCGGCAAAACCGTTCATTTTGAAGGAGCTATATGAGCGACAGAAGCACCCCTTCACGGCTCCAATCATATGGCCAAAGGGTGGTCCGCTTCATCAAATGCTTCAAGTAACGCTTACTAGAGAAAGAGTAGACGGTCTGGGGTTCGTTGATTATGCTCTAATCGAGGACGCCCTTTCCAGAGGCTTCGGTGAAAAGGCCGACATCAAGGCGTTTAGAATTCTATTATTTGTAGCTGCTTGGGTCACTTTGGGTGAGAGGCTTGGTATTCCAAAGGCAACCTCAGAGGAGTGGCTCTAGACTGTTTTCCAAGGGAGAAACAAGGTTTTGATTTAGATTTTAGAGGAGATTTAGAATTCTTGGAAGCGAATCTATCTCATAGCAAACTGGACTTCATAGTGAGTGGTGTTGAGCGCACGGAACTAACTGACAATGACAGCAGACTAGCTCTTAGTGGAGCTTTAGTAACATGGTTTCTCACGTATTCGTGTGAGCAACGACCATTTCTGCGTAAGAACCAAAAACCCGAAATTTAGCATCGCGGTGTCGCTACTCCATCTCTCTTTTCTGAGCGGCTCCCTGTACAGCATTGAGCCAGCTAAAACGCCGTGAAGTAAAAATCTCCGCAACAGGACTCATTGAATGCAGGTCCTTCGGGTCATCCAAGGTCCCTGCCTTGAAGTACATGAGTCCCTGGGCCGCAGGCCCATCTCTCCAAAGCGTCACACCACAGTCAGAACAGAAATGGCTGGTGACTATGTTTCCGTTCCCGGCAGATGTCGAGAAAGTCTTTGGGTTGCCGGTGATGCTGACGTATTTGGACTGAAGAACCCAGTTGAAGCTGAATGCGCTTCCCGAGATCTTGCGACAGTCATTGCAGTGACACAAGGCCTATTTTCACAAGGTCAATCTCGGTATTAGCATCCTCAACTCTTGGCTGTCAATTAACGTACAGCGGCCATGGGATCTCCCGAGATGTTGACCTTGATGGCTTTGCAGAGGCAGCTGGCGGTGGGCATGGTGAATGGCGGCTGACTGATTGGTATTGGATGGTTTAGAATGTGTAAGATTGAGGAGCGAGGGAGCCAAAAAAGAGAGAAAATCTTCGGAATACTCGCTTGTGATTGAGAATGTGCCTGGACTGCAAGTGACTGCTATGCTACAGAAGTGCTTTCTTTATATACGCAATATTACCGAACCTTGCGCCTACTCAAGGCTTGCTAGTTTTGTGGACGAAGACAGCACAAGCACAGGTCTCTCGTCCCAACTCCATTCAAGTTTCGCACCCAATCTCGAGTCGTGATTGGCTCAACCAGGTCAAGCCCCACCACCCGGGCGGAATTTAAAAATTGCCGACCGGGACGAAAAGACCGCGTGGTTTAATTAGTGCCGGACTTTTACAGATCACTTCACGAGTAGTAATTGCCACACTAGTTTGACGATGTGTTATATTTCGCACCGGAGAGTGTCCGGATTCACGAGCGCTGTGAGGACTGACCTGAAACCATACTGTGTGAGCCGATCAGGTCTTTGCAAGGTTAAGTCGGCGATATCGCATGTGATAACATTTAAACGTGTTTGTTCAGATCTTCTTGACATGGTGAATTTTGATTAGCAGTTCTCTGAAGCCCACGGAAACATTTGCCCATCCCATTGCCGTCATTAACCAGAACCGATGACGTAGTATTTCGGCGAAGGCTGTCTCTGAGTCACAGCTATGGTCGCATCAGCAAGGTCGGGGCTCATAACAGCCACCAAACGAAGCCATAGCATACACAGCGCGCAAAATGGGAAATCAACAGGTCTCATCAGTGGTATCGTTCTCTTTCATTTCAAAGATGAAAAATCTTTTCCGGAACAAATTTCTTCAAACCAGCCACGTTAAACCCGGAAGAAATATTCAGTTGGACTACATAAGCCTTTGCCCTTTTGGTGGCCTACCATCCCAAAACGCTAGATAAGATCGAGTAATTGAAGCTCGTCCTTGAATACAGACTCGCAAACTTGATGATGCTTACTATGGATGAAATGAACGTAAAATGAACCGGCACATACTATTTCATTGGGGTCTTTTTGCGGTGACTGAAGCACGACCTTCGTATTAAGATCTCAAATGATACTCATAGCTGAGCTCAGCGAATCGACGGTAGATGGGCTGACGGCTGGTCTTTTATCAGCCATGGTCCTGTCGGACGTGGAAATCGGATCCACTGCTCGGTAATGCGAGCCTCGAAACATGATTTATCTGTAGCCAGCGCATCTTTGTTTCTTCTTCTTTTTGCAAGTCTCACCAAAGGGAAGCAAGTCTCGGATCATCCAAGAGGTACTTCGTCAACCACGCTGGAGTCTGGCAGAGTATAACATTAATACGTATGGCCTTGAGACTGACAAGTTGGAAAGACCCACCGCGACATGACTGAACAGTTTCGAAACAACTCTATCGGTATCGTTCTCGAACTTGCAACGAGGGGTGTGTTCCAACAGTGCGAGTCCGCCTCTCATGTGCGGTTGAAACTTAGACTAGCCATCAGTAGGCTCAATCGGTATGGTCACTAGTCAATCGCCTGATCAGGTCGGTATGCCTATGCCTACTCGAGAAAACCCCAAGAGTGAACTGAACAACGCCAGGAGGTTGAAGTTATGTTTTCCTGTTACGGAACCTCGAGGCGCTACATTCTGCCTGTAATGGCAACACCGTGGTGTCGCCTCGCCTGCACCACCAAACCCGGTCAGCTTGGCTGCTAAAACCACTTGAATTGTGCCGTAGTGTTAAGGGCTTCGAGAAATCAAGCAGCAGGGACCGAGGAAGAGATGGATGGCAGGAGACTGGATAAGATAATCCCCGCCCCCAGGGAACAGCTACTGTCGAAGTCACCATGGGCATGGAATTTGGGGCAGTTATTACATCTTACAAGGCACCGTGAGCGGCTCGATGCGCTCTAGTCTCCCCTCATCTCTCTCGTCACCCTTGCCCGCCTCAGGAAGTGCGGCGTGGTAGGTTTCGATGTAGGACATCTTCTCTTCCACGAATCCTCGCACCCCGGAGGAGATTTTCAGCGTGATTAATCCTCTGTGTTCCAGTCTTCCTTGCCATACTTCGGAGACGTCTTAGTCTGCGGTCATGGTTCAGTTTCAGTTCTCTTCAATTTTCAGTAATAGCGCGATCGGATTCAATTACATCTATCCGCCGCGCAGTGGTTAATCTTCGGGATGCACCAGCACGGACACAGGCGCTGACGTCATCCACTTGTCGATTTAGGCAATTCTAACAGTTGGCTGCAGCCAGGGACTCGGATATTAGCCGGTCATCCACTCAACGCCGGCCGGAATGACGGCTTGGTGTGTGGTTTTCTTGTCCCTTTGCAACAGCTTGTGTAGTTCCTCGCGCGGTACAACTACAATTTGACTCGATTTTCAGGACTTTGCGATTTTCTGAAAAACTGACAGCGATGGAGGTAGAGAGCCGAGCATCATGCTCCCTGGTTAGAGGTTGAACCTTACCTGCTGAGCCTTTGCAGTGGCTTTACTGCCCAGGGACTTAGATCCGCGGTGCATTGCATTCTTGAAGTCGAATTGGAGCGTCAACAATCCGATAGCGAAATGTGGATCGTCCGGGGAGTATCGGCATCGCTCCCACATGTACCATTCCGTCCTGCCATCCCGCATCGATGGACCACAATTGCGATGATGCCCCGCACTCTCAGATCCGGGGATAAAAGGACGATGAGCAGCTGTTGAGCTACTGTTAAAAGCTCACAAGTGTATGTGGTCGGCTTTCTTGAACTCGTTGAAGAAACCAGTAGTGAGCAGCTCCCAATAACAATGTCAACCATCAAAGTCGGTGTCGTAGGCTACGGCTTTGCCACCAAGAGCTTCCACCTCCCTTTCATCGCGGCAAACAACGATTACGAGGTGATTGCGATTTTGCAAAGAGCAGAGGTGCCGAACGATCCTTCGTCAGCACCCCCTGGTTCTCACTGCAAGATCGACTTCCCCAACATCAGACACTACCGCGCCGCAGAGGAATTTTTCGCCGACCCCGATACGCAACTCATCGTTGTGGCTACTCATACCGACACCCATGCATCGTTTGCCGAAATGGCGCTGCAGGCGGGCAAGCACGGTACAGCATACCTTGAACTCTATAGAGACTAAACTGTCCTGAGCTGGCGAATTTGAGGCTAACGAGCGAACAGCCATCGTCGACAAGCCTTTCGCAAGATCTTCCAAGGAAGCAGACCGTGTTATTGAGCTTGCAAACAGCAAAAATCTCATTTTGACGTGTTTCCAGAACCGCAGATGGGTGAATGACCCACGGGATTCCGTTCCGTGTTTATTTTGTCACTGACAAGCGTGCTAGGATGGCGACTTTCAAACACTGAGAAAGCTCATCAGAGAGGATGCGCTGGGCGACATCAAAGAGGCCGAAATTCACTACGATTTCGAGTCGCCCCCTTGGCTCGCTGGAATGACCAAGAAGGAGTACACCCCCGGCGACGGCATGGCTTTTGGCCTCGGTAAGAAAGAACACTCTTTACCGTCAACGTTACATGTTTTTGGCTAAGCATCGTCTGTCGTAGGAACCCACAGCATCGATCAAGCTGTTGTGCTGTTTGGCCGTCCGAAGTCGGTGTGTGGTTTTTTCCGCGCCCAAAGAGGCATTCAGAGTGAGGTGGAAGATTCTTTCACCATCATCCTGCAGTATGACGGGGCGCAGGAGGACCTCCTGGTCACTGTCAAGACGTCTGTCACCACGCCCATGGCACAGCAGCTGAAGCATTTAGTCCGTGGAACAAAGGGGTCGTGGATCAAGGTAAGCCCTCTGACTTTTCTCAATGTTCGTCGACTGTGACTGACCGTGTGTCAAGTTTCAACAAAGAAGCACCTGTCCCCAGGAAGAGCAGATCGCAGACGGCCGCAAGCCGCTGGAGCCTGGCTTCGGTGAGGAACCGACCGAGTTGTACGGAACCTTAACCACGTACAATGAGTTTGACAGTACGGTCCAACGCCTCGACAAAGCAACCAAAAAGTATGTCGGCAAGTACCCGTCTATCGCCGGTCGCTGGCTGGGTATATACGAGAACTTGGCCGACGCGATTAATGGCAAGGCCGAGCTGGAGGTGAAGGCAATACAGTCGCGTGATGCAATCAGGATCATCGAGCTGGCGAGAGAGTCTCACAACAGCGGAACCACCGTTGCGTGGAAGTGAGTGTATACACAATTGTGTAATAAGAGACCGGATGAACGTGGAGGTATAGTCCATCACTCAAGATTAAGATCTCATCATAGCACTATAAGAGATAGCTATCTCAAAAATGGGCAGAAATGGATTCGAGGTTCAGATAGAACGTATCTGAGGGGGTTTTAGATATAAATGTGAACGATCGACCACCTCCCGTTGGAGAGATCGTTGTTGGAGCCCGAAGGATTTGATCTTACATTCATCGATGCCAGACTTTCCAATAATTACTTCGCCCTCAGTGCAACAACCAATGAAACTTTCTGCATTTGCTTATTTCTTGATCATATGCCGCTGTCGCGGCTACCGCCTCGCCTGAACTCCGGTTGGGATACATAAAGCAAGCTCAAGTATCGCACCGGATCCATAGTGGTGGTCTTATTTGCGACGTCGCAGAGCTGTACCATACCCAAAGTTGCATGTTCGGATACAGTGTCATGTACTGATTCGAAGTTCAAAGAGGGTGTTCCCGCTCTGCTGCGACTTATTCTGAAGTCAGGGTTCGAACGTTCTGAGTGGGTTATGAAGTTCTTCATGTTGCTGACAAAGGGAGAAACAATGGACTTGTTCAGAAAATCCAAGCAGATCCTGATACCTTGAATAAGAAGACCAGTCTTCGTTCTCTTCTAGCTAACAAGCAGCAGAGTCAAGATTCAACCCAGTCAGTCAAGCCTCCCTAGTGCACAAGATGTTAAATCACTTGTTTGCTTCCAGACCCCGAGCAACTCATCATGAGCTTCCAAGTTTCCCATGCACGACCGAGATGACCTCTCCCACCATCAGCACAAGTGAAACCTCGGTTCAGTTTCGCCAGTACGACCATTGTGCAAAGACTCTGTCACCTCCTGAACCCAATCCCCGTATGAATATAGATGCAGTAAGTGAAGACGTGCAGATTTGACACTGAACCACTCTCACGACCACGGCAAAAGGGAGTCCGCGAGTAGGCCCAAAAGTTACGATGAACCCCTCTGGGAGGATGATGGGTGGTACTGTCCGCGTTCCGGAGATCCGTCGAAATACATTGCGATTAATGCATTTACTTCGATCGATACGTCCTCAAACTCTGCCGAGTCAACGCACTATTCAGTCAATCATGCTGTAAATTTCTTCAAGCCTGAAAAGAAGGCGCGAAATGGCATGGAGTCTCAAGTCACCGCTGCTCGGGGCATGGCTAATCGTCGAGCGGAACGGGAACTGACAGAGTCTAGTCTGGAGATGCATCGAGCCAACGAGCTGATCAGCAGGCTTGCGTCAGAGCTCCAGGGCCAACAAACTGAACTTCAGATCATGACCCACAAGATGCAACTAAACCGCAAACTGATGCTCGAGCTTCTAGGTGGCATTACCGCCATGTTTAAAAATGATCCAAAAAGCCTGAAGGCCGAGCTCCAGGAATGGAGGACTGCTATAGCCGAGTGGGACTGGATTGCGTGTGTCAATGACCGAGCACATGAGGTTGGAAGCCTTCTGGATATTGTCAATGCAAGAAATGGGCGTTGATGGGTGGAGGGACTTTCCGGGGCGGTCTGGTGGCGATATTCACAGTACTTTCGTGCGAGCAATCCTGACGGCATCGCGAAGCCGAATCGAATGTTCTTGCAAAATGACAGATGTATGATTACTTTAAGTCACGCAGCATCCTCCCGTGCACGTTGATACTTTTTTCTTATGCACCAAAAGTTGACGAGAATCAAAGTGGTTCCTCTGCTGTATAATGGAAAGTCGTGGATAGGTATTGACGGAACTCTGAGACTCCTGCACCTTCCAGTGATTCAGCTACTCATGTAAAATGAAAACCCCCATGCATCCAGTGCCAAACCTATGCAGCTTGGAGCATGGCAAGGACACCTGCCCAGGTCTCACGGACAGTAGGTTGGATCTGGCTCGCCGGAAGAGAGAAACCGTAAGTACCCTTGTCCCTGAGCTCCAAGGTGTAGGTATACTTGGACTTGGCAACACCGTGGACGTAGTCGGTACTGTCACCGGTAGTGGCGTACAAGGCACGGCAAGCATTGCCAATCGTATAGCTGGTGCCAGAAACGCTACGGATGCCGGTAGCGCCGCGCTGGGCGAGTGCTTTTAGGGCAGTATCATCGGGAGCGACGTAATTGCAATCGTATCCAAAGGCTGGCACGAACAATGTTAGTATATAAACTTCGGCCAAGATTCCTATTGCTTCACAACGTGGGGGCGGTATTTCGGCGATAGATGAACTTACGCCACAGGATGTACTGGCCGTAGGAGTGTATGTCAAGATACAGAGTGATACCCTTGCTAGCCGACAAGGAGTCAATCTGAGCCTTGAGGCCCCTGATCTCAGGTGTATCACCAGCAGCAGCGCCCTTGTAAGTCTCGGAACAAGGGTTGGTCGAAGCACCGCCAGTCAGCTCCCACTTGTAGGGCCAGTTGCGGTTGGGATCGCGGCCAACGCAAGAGCTGCCTGTGTTGGTCTGGCGGTTCTTACGCCACAAACGGTCGCTGGTCTGGGTGTAAACAAATCCTGCATGAGAAATCAGCGAAGGCTCACTTGAAGCCTGAGGTCAAGCGTCGGGCACCAACCGTCAGGGTTCGAAACCGGGGTAATATAGAAGTCGAACTTGTCGACAACGGCCTTGACGGCTGCGTCGGTGGCGTATTTGGTCAGAAGTTGGTAGGCCAAGTACTCGGTAGTCTGCACGGAAGTCTTAGACACATGTCCTGGGGATGAAAAATCGAATTCATCTTCCTCGACGTCTTCTTACCATAGTGCTGATCCACTCGCGAGCGTGAACGGTGCCGTGAAGAACCACCGCCGGCTTAGATCCTTTGCCTCCGCTACCCCAGATATGAATGCCGGTCAAAGCACGCCCCTGGAAGGAAGAACCAGCAGTTACGATCTCAGACTGGCTGGGAAAACTGCTTTGAAGGTCCTTGAGGAAGGTCAAGTGGTCGGCATAGCTATGGTAGGCAGTGAACCAGGTTTCGCTAGGAACTGCAGTTCATGATGAGCCAAGATCGCGATCCCCAACTCATGGGTCATCTCACCAGCATAGACGGAAGACACGTCCTCCTTGGCGAAAGCTGCGCCAATATCTTCCACAAGAACGGTGGCATCGACGGCAAGCTTGCTGACTGCATCGACATTCTCGGGAGAGACGACAACGTCGAGCTTCTCCTTGGAGCCGGGGTTCAAGATAGTCGCAGCCAGTTCGTTGATCTGGTCGGCGACATCTTCAGCGCCCTCTGGCAGAGTAATGCGAAGACCCTTGAAGCCTTTGTAGTCGACCTTGGTGGACTTGGGCACGGTGGCGCCCAGTGCCAGGGGCACAAGGGCAGCGGCTGAGATGAGCGAGAGCTTCATCGTCAGCTGAAGCGTGAATGATGTTGAAGAGAGGCTTGGCACCAAGAACAAAACAGAGCTTGGCGAAGGATGCACAACTGGGATGCCTCCGTTTTATAAGCATCCGAGGAAGGATTTAAAAACCGGCAGGCTTCCCGCTCTTGACAAGCTTAAAGCCGCGACGCAGATATCTCTCGAAATAACACGGGAACGAAAGGGGGAGGTGATATTCTAGCTCGGGAAGGACACAAGGAGTTGGCGTAACACCGACTGCCGCCAAGACGGAAGATCTCATGGCTTCGCAGTGCGCCTTGCCGGAAGAGGAAGTTCAACAGGCCCCAGACTCGGCAGTGAACGAGAGATTAGGTAGGTGAAGCTGAACATCGCAGCTGACACTGAATAGCGTCAAGTAGAAAAAGAGTATGATAGGGAAGGTGGCGTCATCAGTTGTCTTAACTGACCGGGCGCTGATGTCGTCCTTCCTGTTGAGCTGATGGGCCGAGCTTCCAGCTGCGCAAGCTTGGTTGCATCTGCTTGCAAAGGTAAGCAGCACAAAGTCTACAAACTGACATACTTTCATCATCTTTTCGCGAATGATTGTCTCGCAGCATGCACAACCTCCACACGGTTGGAATGTCTGCGTCGGATATTGCACGATTTCTGGCTTAAAGGAGTACTAGCTGAGCATATGTCTACTCGCTCCATCACTACCAAAGTTTGCTGGCAAGCCAATCAACTCTCACAGATACTTGAAGCGTCGGGCCAAGACCAGAGACAGAAACGCAAACACGACAATGCCGGCCAGAATGCCAAAGAAAGCATTCAAGTTCCCGTCATCTTTCCAAGGCACCTTGACATTCATGCCGAACAACCCGCAAACGACATTCAGAGGTACGATGACAGTAGCGATAACCGTCACCCGACTGAGGAACTCGTTGGTCCGATTACCCATGTCGATGTTGTCAATCGAGAGCTGCGCCAAGTAGTTGCTGTGGGACCGCGAGAGAATGGTGTCGAAATGCACCAGACTGTTCATCATCGTCACAGCGTGGTCTTGGATGTCGCCAAGGTACAGAGCGATATCCATGTGCGGCGTGACTTCATAGTCCTCGGTGCATCTCTTGGTAAAGGCACGGAGTATGTCCGCCTTGCCACCAAGCAGGCGCATGAGACTCATGACGTTCTTTCGGGTGTAGCCGATTCTACGAAGGAATGCTTGGTTGTCCTCGACCCGAGTGATGAAGACCTGGTCTTCAATCGCGTCTACTTCATGCTCGATTTGGTTGATCGCTGGGCCGAAAGAGTCCACAATGTCATCGCTGTCGCATGATTAACCCAGTGCTTCGAGCAGTATCACACTTCTCGAGTGTCGCCGTGGGGGATGTGCTCGACTTACATCAACGCGTAGCAAATCCAGTCGCTACTGAGTGACACATGCTCCTTCAGCTGAGAAATCCGGAACCGAACCCGCGAAGCGTGCAAGTTCGAGGCAAAGCTGAAGCTGATGATGCCCTCTTTGAATACTACTGCGTAGACATTAAACGGATGATAGTCCGTTTCGCCATCCTCTTCGACATTGACGAAAGATCTGAAACAAGCGAAGTAGTACGACGGGAAAAGCTCAATCTTTTCGCGGCTTTCTTTGTGGATGATGTCCTCGATGGTGAGAGGGTGGATGCAAAAAGCCTTGCAAATGGTCCATACTTCGCTACCGGTTGGGCTATTCATGTTGAGCCACCAAACGCCGTCCGATTCACCCTCGGGCAACTCGAACAGAGATTTGATGTTCTCTCCTGGTAGGATGAGGTCGCCAAACTCTGCAGCGTGAATTGTCGACTCCAGCGAGGAGGAGAAGAAGTTGAAACGACTCTGCTCGCCCTGATGTCCGGTTTTGGGAAGACCCTGGGAGGAAGCATGCTTCTCTCCCGGAACCGAAGCTGGTTCAGAGGACACATCGATATAGTCCCCATCAGAGGTGAACATGGGCGCGACGATTGGCATCGAGCTATCCGGGAGGTTGCCAAAGTCAGGATTGCCGAACCGGTCGCGGTCCTCCGAGTTGATCAAAGTCTCCAGGCACTCAAAGTCGATATCGATTCCATCTTTCTGGCTATGGCGTCTGTCGTTGTCTCTTTCGGGCTTTCTCGCCGCTGGGCGCAATGGGTTGTGCTGGACAACTCGACCATGGCCACCGCCATTGCCGACGCCATCATGTTTGTCGGGAATGAAACTCTCGTTCTCGCTTCCAAAGCCGCCCTGTTGTCTGCGATTCGTCTTGGGATCGTGTGCATCTGCATCCTGTCCTCGCCGGCGCGCATTGGCAAAGGCCTTCACCGAATTCGGCGGAGACACTGTCCGGCGGGAGGACTCGATGGTGGGACGTCGGCTTAGGGGTTGCATTGTCGGGGACTCAAGGTAGGCAACGTTGGCGAAGTCGCGAGCGAGAGCGTTTCCAGGGTCCCTTCCTCGTGGACTGGAAAGCTCGACATGCCGAGAAGCTACGTACGGGGACAATCGTGATGCGTCCTCGGGTCCCGAGAGGGACTGGTTATCTCTCTGGTGTGCCATGACGGTCGACCGGTCGGTTTTAATGAATTTCTCTCTGGTCTAGAAAGCCAAGCAATGGTTCATCATTGTCATTCGCAGCGGTGGTCCGTGGGCGCTCTCGCCGTTCACGGTTCGTACGAGTGATGTGCTCGTGGGTGTCGCTCCTCGATACGCGTGCCATAGCCTGGAAAACCCTTCCAAGAGTCGTCAACTGCGCAAACCGTTACCATTCCAATGGCTGGAGCTGAATCCTGTAGCAAGTGCGGCCGTGTTGCAAGCTAATGCCTTTCCGAGTCGTCGTGATAGCAGTGAAGCGGGCGAGGGCGTTGCTGCGATGTGTCAAGTGACGATGACAAATTTGAAGGTGAGGTAACGAGAGTTTGATGAGCAGGTAGGTTCAAGGTTTGGGGCAGCGAAAGGTGTTGGACAGGTCAGACACGCCAGACACCAAAGCAATTACCGCCCGTCGAGGAATTATGTTTTCGGCGGTATTACCGGCACAGCCTCAAGAAGGCGGAGTCTGAACAAGCTTTTCACCCGTGGCTACCCAACACTCTCATTGCGGTATGAGTCAAAAGACGGGCGTCACGAGCAGTTGGGCTCTTGGATCTCAGGCGCATCCTCCTCGTAGCCAATTACTGCCGACTTCGCCCCGAAATTGAGGCTACGTGCATGCCCCGGGATAAATATCAAGGCATTGCATGTCCACATTAAGGGTGGGAGGGAAGCCTCGAAAGCCCAGCCAGCCACAGGTTGTCTCCTGTTCTAGCCGTTTCTCGCATGCCGCATGGAAGTCATCCCATTTTCTGACTAGGATCTCCGCACCACAGTCCCAAACTTCCCCAGCTCGATCGGGAAACCCATCAAATCCCTCATACATCATGGGCCCAGCAGCGGGCGCCGCGGCGACGTCGCTGCCTTCGGCTCCCGAGTGCTCGTTGGTTTGTCGTACCTAGTATTCAAGTTGGCTAAGGCGCCAAGCTTGGAACACATGCACCTCATAATCACTGGCGGACGCGCTTCTCTGTGTTGTCAACGCCTTGCGCTCGGGCTCAGGACGATGATTAGCTACAGATGGCCGCGCAGTAGGGCTAATGAAAGTCTAGGCTCTGTTAGTCATCGTCACATGAGGGTGCCAACCAGCGACCAGTCCTGCATGGAAGCCGACTATTGTAGCTAGCCCAGGACCCCAGGACCGCGCTCACCGCTGCCGCGGGAACGCTAGTCAGTTCGCTTTGAGTATCAAGGCTTGCTGTTGAGTTTGCCTGTTGGTTGGGTGGTTTGTCGGAGGAAACACGGGATGGTGATATTCTATTTGTCCCTGCTTTAACGAGTGGAGACTGAGTTCTTCAGCTTCACGTTTACCTCTGCTCGCGGTCGAGGGGCCGCGGTCTAAGCCGCCAGGGAACGTGCCTGACAGGAATGGAGCAATCCGAGTGCATGGAATAGGGCGAGGCACGGCGTGGGTAAACTCAATTGATGTGATTGATATCTCGAAGCTAATCGACTTGGAATCTCGCCGTTGTGGAGCTCTGTTTCGATTGGGAGACCGCGGCCGGGCTGCTATCTTCAATGACAACAGAAAGCAGCGTACTTGGCAAATTCCTCATCCTCCAGCAACTGTTCCATTTCGTCGGAGAACAGACTGACAAGCAGCTCAATACCTCCGTGGCTCTTCATCGGCAACACCATGCAAAGCCTGAAATTGGCATTGAAAGCGTCCATCAACGGGCGCAGCGACTCCGGCATGCCGTCATTACCAAACACGTCGGCGCCGAATTTGATCTTGTCCAGCGGCAACAGCAACACCGATGTGATCATGACATCGAACCCGTCCAGTCGCGTAAACGCGTGTTTCAACTTCGTGTAGTCCGGAACCTTTCGCATGAGAGTGAACGCGTCTTTGACGAGGTCCGGGTTCACTTTGGCCGCCTGGGCTCGGATCCTCAGAGCGACGTCGCGCAGGCTTGTGGATGGTGAAGCGAGCTGCGCAACAGGCATGGGGACCTTGTTTACGATTACGAGATTGCCGGCGTACGATGACGGCAGCGCCGGGTCGAAGTCTGGGCGACCGTCTACTGGCGATTCCAGATAAGAAATCTCCTCCGGCGGCGTGGCTTGGCCGGCTGCAATCGCGGCCTTGTACCGCGCTTTCATGAGAGCCCGCCAAAAAAGCGCCAACAGCGCATCGTTGGCCGATAGTCCCGTTCCGTCGTGGGTATCCTCGAGGACATCTTTCTTCAAACTGTTGAAGTTTTCCGGGGAGATGTAGAAGATGCTCGATTCCATGGTCCGAGACGGAGCCGGTAGTGGGCCCGCATCCTCCTTCGACTCGTCTTCCGAATCCGGGGGCTGAAAGCCGAGAAAACCCCACGTATCGCGCGGGATCTCGGAAGCGGGCTTAGCTGGTGATTTGCTCCACAACCGCTCGAGCAGGGTCCGGTCGAAGCTCTCTGGAGCCAGCCAGCTACAGACGTTCACGCCGGGCTGACGCAGATTTCTGCAGTGCTCCGACCAAGCCCGCATTGCCGTCACCATACCGGTGGCATCACTGGCAGAGTGGTGGAATCCGGTTGCGAGGATGCATCCGCCATTGACGAAGTTGGCTTGGGCCAGGAACACATCTGCGCCGTCCGTGAGGTCCGGTACGAACGGAGCAGCGAGGACGAGTTCGTCGTCAAAGGCCGAAAACTCGAAACCGGCGTCGCGGAGATCCTCGTAGTCAGGCAACACTTGTGTGAGATCCTTGAAGGCCAACTGCCTCGGAGGGTCCTCTGACTTGCTCAAGGCAGCCGGATCATATGAGACGACCATGTGCCCGGGTCTCCAGCCAGGCTCCCGCTCATTGCGGGGGTAAATTCGGCCATCCAGGAAAGGGAACTGCTGCAGGGTCGAGCGGAGGCCGGTTTGCAAATGAGAAAACGCCTGCTGAAAGCTGACTCCCGACTTGAGCGGAAGATAGACGATGAACTTGATGTAGACCCTTGGGGGAATAAGATCAAAGTCACTGAGCTGCGCAGTTACGGTTTTGGAGCGTTGTCCGCCGAGCCAATGCCGGTGAGGAATGCGGTGGTGGTGTAAGTGTTAGTCGCCATGAGGAAGAGCAAAGTGAGGTTCGATGGGTCTTCTTCTGCGCAATGCTACGCTCCGCTGGGAACGAGCGAACAACGATCGCGTATGAACAGCTCTTGCTTTACAGAAGTCAGCCAGCAGCCATTAGCAGTGCCATACGCCGTTCAGTGGATGACAAGTGGTGCACCGACTCGGCTTCGGCCAAGTTCGTCTCGGAATGTCCAAAAGAGGCAGTACCTCTGGCCGTCGACAGTGATTGATTGGTGGGTGCTATGAAATAAGCATAGCAGGCAGGCCTCGGCTGTTTACCACTCACCACCGCCAGGGTCAGCAAAGCAACGATTTACTCAAGCATAATCTACTATTTAAGTACAAGGAGACAGTTTGTGATTGTAACCATGAGGTAATTACCAGTCCATGAACCAAAGCATAGTATTTCGAAGACAGGGTTGTTAATTAGTTTTGTTATAATAGTGTAGGTTTTGGTGCAAAACAGGACGGTGATGTGGCACTTTGTCTATCCACTGGACATTTCACCGCCGCAAGGGCCAGCCAGTATTACCATTCGTCGTTTCCAACATAAGCAGCTTATGCTTGCGCTCCTTACACATACGACCATACCCACT
>JAIMZG010001139.1:0-27719 GCA_020466075.1 Colletotrichum coccodes
AGCCAGACATGCTCATCCAGCAGACCTAGTTCCTAAAGTCTTCCCTCGGCCATCCAAATTTTCTACTTCATAATAATAGACACTGCCTCGACGGTGAACCTATCGGGGCATCACGCCTGGAAGTCTCGCCGATCATCATCGGTCCACCCTGGCGAATTAATTGATTTTCAGATGATCTAATATCATGTCTCACATGCAATCGTTCCGCGAGGCGTAAGCCAAGCCTGTCCCAGCTGAGCCTTCCTCACCCATTCGGGACAATTGCCGCCTCAAAGTCTTGCAGGCAGAGATGATAGTATGCAAGCCTCTTAAGAACAGAGAGATAATGTGTCTTACATAGCCAATACATAGCAACCGAGCAATGTATATCAGTATCTCGTATATTTACTGTGAATAGTTGCGTCCCATCGAGCGCAATGTAACTATGACGGAACAAGACTAAAGAGGAAGCGAAAACTTCAACACAATTATCTCTTAACATACCAAGACATGATACCCAAGCAATATGCTAAAGGTTAGTCTTCGCTCTCACTCAACGGGACGGATCTCGTCGCATCTAGAGTGGGAGAGGGATGCGTTGGCGCTTGGCTAAGAGGGCTTAGGTGAGTTACACGGCATGATTATCACGTGTCGATAACACGCACCAGATTGACGCCCAGCAGATTGGTACGTAATCTTAGCAAGTGTCGAATAATGATTTCCCTTGTTTTAATCCTTCGCATGCCTAAGTCATTCTAACCTTGATCTGGTAATTGGTCCATTAGGTGCTTGGAGATGAATGGTTTAAAATAAGACAACAGGAGGCGACCATACTTGATGTAGTTCTAGTCAGAAGTTTAGTTTTCTTGCGGATTATGCAGGAAATCATCCAAACAACCCTTTGTATCACTGTAGCGCCTCCATTAAGATACAACTTGCGAGCCGCGAACGAAGGCAACCTCGTGGTGTTGATCATGCCTGCAAGATCGGGGTTTACTATTCTTTTTTACCAAACACGTGTCGACAAAGGTAATGAACAGACCTGAAAAGTTTATCCGTCTGGCTCAGAAGTCGATAGTATAAAGGGATTCATGAATTTTGAGTTCAAGAGACATTTATTGCCTGAGCATAGCTGGGAACCAGCTTGCTTCATGTAATGTCATAGTTATCATTAGCAGTGCGTAGGATGATCGCATGCCAGCGATTCAGCCTGACTTTCGTACACTTGAATGGTCGGCCCCTGATCACTCAATCTTGGCAGCGGTGGAACTAAAGATCAACAGGCAAGGTGGAGTTTTCTGGGGCAAAACGTGGCCGCGATAATATTGCAGCTAGGGTAAAGCTTTCTCGCCAATTTGCACCAAACATCTGGAGCCAAGTCTGCTTTTGCAATCATCCCTATGCCAAGCCCGAGCCTGGTCGCTTCGTACCGTAACCACCCCAGGTCTAGAATCTTAAAAGAAGTCCAGCGCTTAAGACAAACCCCACAAGCCACTAGACGATTGGTTAGTACAATTTCTGGTCCACATGTCGTGCGTATACGAAAATGCATCAGGCATTGATGTCTCTGACGTTCTCTCGTGTCCACCCTGGTGGCCCAGTTACGCCAAGCATCGTATTCTGGGATTATCGTCCACTAGCGCCATGGCATGCTCACATAAGCTTGGAGGCTATCGACTCCACATTGCATTGAGGCTGACAAGACTGGCTGGTTATTGACGCACAACATGGGGAGAGGGGAAGGGGTTAGAGCACCACAAGCGGTCACGTAACTTTGGATCGCCGGCCCGGACTCCAACGGAAAAATGTACGACGACCCCCAAGAGCTGTAATCCGGGGGTATAACGCGGTGCCGCAGGTGCTTTGATACGCCGTCGACCCTAGCTCTCCGTGGTCAGCAAGGTGGCCAGCGAGCGATCGACAACGTAGTGATCCAGCTGGAGCATTGGGAAAACCGTTGACAGACGCCAAGTACGCACGGAGCCAGGGGACCAATTGCTGCAGCAGTGGCTCCATTATTAGACGTCGACGTTTTCTAGCGGCCCCGAGGAGCACGCATTAGTGACGCCCGCGTTGACCGAATGGGCCACCATGTCACGGCTCGGCGACATCCTTTCTGCCCGGGCCGCATGGCAAGTCAGTCGAGAGTCTTTGGATCGAACCACAGGCGGGACTTGGGTTGCGATTGCCAAGAGCCTGGCGCAACTCTACTCGGCATGTATGTCGTGCTCTCGCTCACATATAGGATGGAGGTGTTCCGCCGCCGGTCGCCGTTTTTAGCATCTATCGTCCCATCTAATAGACAGGGGCTTGCCAAGGACCCCCATTCCCCCATATCAAACTCGTCAGGTCCAACGCTGAGAGCAGAGCCTCACAAAAGATGGTATACATCAAGGCGCATTATCTATTGGCGGCGGCCTACAGCGCAGTAGCTGCCGCTGCTGCGTGCACCTCGGACCTCGTGGTGAATGACTTTTCCAATTCGTTCTCAACGAACCGAAACAACCTCGGCTCGTGGGCGTCAGGTAAGACCCCCAACGCACCGTTTCCGGGCTATTCTTCTCTCGGCATTTGGGTTGACAAACTTCAATAGACGATGGCAGTATGGCTAGCATCTCCGCGTCTGGCGGCATCCTCAGCTTCACCCCCAAGAGCGGAGCCTACTACTACGAGACGTTCCCCTGCCAGACGCTGCAGGCCGACTCGTACACGCATATACAGCTTGACATCAAGGCACCCGTGTCGGGCGCGGCCTTTACAGCCCAGGTTAACTGGGCCTCGAGCTGTTCGGTAACGAGTGGTACGAAAACGTCGTTCCGGGTCACCAGCCTCACCGGCGGCTGGCAGACACTCCGCATCCCGCTGAGTAGCTTTGCCGGGGCGAACCTCGACGCAGCCCTCTCCATTGTCATCGGGTCCTTTTCGTCTACTGAGCAATGGCAACTAGACAAGGTCCTGTTTGTCTGTGCCCAAGGGTCAGCAACCTTTACCAGTGAGTGCGAGTCGGGCTGGTGTTTACTCGGTCCTCACTTGCCTGGTGCTAATCATGTCCTTAGCCACTTCGCCGCCTACCCAGGCCACACACACTCCAGGGTTGTCCACAACCTTATCCAACTCCCCGTCGTGCTCGCCGCTCCTGGTGGATGACTGGGCGTCGCAGTCGCGCTATAACTTTCTTCAATATAACGCACTCTTACTGCCGACTGGTGATGACGGGACCATGCAATCTGTGGTCGTGAACAACAACCACGTGACATTCACGCCAAAATCCACTTCGTCATACTTCTTCACCCAGGTCGGATGTGTAGATGCGACAAAGTTTGGTGGTATATCGCTCTTGATCAAGGCCCAGGCCGGGACGACGTTCAAAATCGAGTTGACTTCCAAGACGACGTGCGACGGCCCGACAACGGCGTCGTCGTCCCAGACGACGGCCCAGCTGGGCTGGACATTCGACGGAACCGAGAAGCTATACAGCTTTCCCTGGTCAAAATTCAGTGGACTCAACCTGAACAAGCTGAGATCGATTGTGCTCTCGGCGCCTAACCACGCGGTCACCTTGGGCCCGCTATCACTCTACTGCGGAAGTACTCCGAGTGGCTGGGTGCTGCCCACGACCACCAGCCTGCGGCACCAACAGAGACCGTCGAGGCACCGGCCGCTACAGCCTCGGGGTTTGTGATCGACGCCTTTAGCAACCCGAGCACGAACTCGCTTGGGTTCTGGCATGGCGGCGGTGAGATGAGCCTCACCTGGGGATCCAACCGCGTCACCCTTGTTGCCGAGGCCCCCGACTACGCCTTCACCACACTAATTAGCAACGGTTGTCGGGACTTGCGCAGCCACAGCGGCTCCTACTTGCACATCGCCTACTCGGGCCACACCAAATTCTCCATCTCGTTGCAGCAGCACAACTCGCAGTGCAACCAAGCTGTGGCACCATATCCCGAGACGAGGGACAGCCTCGAGGCCGGCCGGTACGCAAGGGGCAACGACATCTACATACCTATTTCGCACTTCAACATCAACCTACAGCGTGTTGTTAGCATCGCCATCAGGGGTTTGTACAGCACCGAGCCTGTGTCCTTAACCAAGATCGAGATCATCCCCTTCATTCCCTCAGGTGTGAGCATACCCCAAAAGCTGCCCTCGGGCACCCTCGTGTTCGCCTGCACGCGGCCCAACTCGTTTGCCTTCGGCATCGACGACGGCAACCCGCAGTACGCCGCCAGGTTGGCGCAGATCATCCGCGACGCCGGTATCAAGGTGACCTTTTTCGCCGTCGGCGCGGTGCTCGAAAACCCTTCCACGGGCATGGCCAGCCTCTACCAGCAGCTGAAGAGCGAGGGCCACCAGATTGCGCTGCACTCCTACACGCACCCGAGAATGGAGGGGCTCCCGAGCACCGAGAGCATCGACTGGGAATACAACGAGGACTACAGGGTAATGACAAACCTCTTTGGCGAGAGGTCAAACTATTTCCGTCCGCCTTATGGGGTCGAAGGCGCGCGCATGCGTCAGCGCTGGGCGGCCGCCTCGGGGTCCGACAAGGCATATCTCGTCAACTGGAGCGTCGATGTCCAGGATTGGCTGTGGGCCGAGACGAGCACGCCGGAGAAACAGGTTGACGCCTTCAAGTCGGATGTGGCAAAGGGGGGCAACCTGGTTGTCATGCACTTTTCGTACAACTCAACGGTCAATTACTTCCCCGAGTTCATCAGGCAGGCCAAGGCTACCGGCAAGCAGATCATGCGAATCGACCAGTGCATGGAGGATCCGAACGCACCGCCGCTCTGATTGCAGAAGCAGCGTTCCTGATTTGGGGGCAGAGGGAATTGGAGACCGCCACGAGAGCGATCTTTTTATTTGTCCTCTTACTCTATGACCAGTGTTGCCGATGAGTTGTATGTTTTGTTCTTTGTTGTCGAGCGGAAAAAGTTGCATTCATCTACGTGTTTCTAAATGAACAAAATCACAAAATTAGTCGCAGAGTCCTTGGAGCCCCGGGAATAACCATAGCTGCCAATTACTTCTTCCTGGTATTCTATCCCTGTTTGACTTCTCTGCTGATAAGATTGTAATCTTCCTCTGCAACAACTGGCTTCTATATTACGGCCAGCTCTGGATAGTATTGGTTCTGCTAACAGAAGCTGACGTTTAAAGCTAATAACAGTTGTTTGCCCCTTTCAGTTCCTCGCCAGTCGAACAATTCATTATAGCCATGACGCCAAGCCGAACTTGTGCTGCGGCTACATGCCAGAGTAACAGTGGTGACTCTGTACTGATTGGGCTCAGCTTACATCGCAGTACTTCTGAAGCCTGACCCGTCAACTGGTGACCTTGTTCTCTCGACAACGAAATCGTTTAGACTTGTTACCAGAAACAGGCGATGAAAGCTCAACAACCTTAATATAGACTGAGCGCTGTGAGGCGGTGGCACATTCAAGTAATGCAAACCAGACTTTGATTTTGTGCTGGTCTATCCGTATATGCTGGAAAATGTCATGGAGATGTGCTTCAATTATGTCAGGCATCGGGGCTCGGGAATAATTAGTGCACAGGCCAGAAACAAGACCCGCAGATTAAACCTACTGTCAATAACATGCTGTATGGCCCAAAACTCAGTGACCCCACCTTCGGCACTCCCTTTCTTCCGCCCAACCCAAATATCCCTCGACACACAGCTTCCGCCATAGTAGGATCCTGCATGACTTCACCAATCCAAGCCCTACTAGACTCATTATCTGCCGGCCTGTTGCCAGCCTATCATTTATCTTATAATGGCGCAATATACCGAAGACGACGTCAAACAGGCCCTGGAAGCCATCGGCAATAACTGCAGTGTGAACACAGCCGCAGCTACCTACGGCATCCCAAGGAGTACACTCCGAAGCCGCCTCAGTGGCGCGCAATCGCAGGAAACAGCTTTTCCCAGCCGTCAGGAGCTATCGCCAGACCAGGAAAACCACCTCGCGCGATTGGCTACCATCCAGGCTGCCCTAGGAGTTCCACTCACTCACGCCGAACTCACGGACTTTGCCGAGAGGGTTCTACGGCAACGAGGCGACCCCGTGCCTCTCGGAGAGGACTGGATCCAAGGCTTTCTCAAGAGAAACCCCTCGGTTGAGGCCCAAGGAAGCAGATCGAGTGATTCCACACCCGTCGATGGAGCCTTGGCTGACACAATCAGACAATGGTTTAGCTGCCTCAGCACCCCAGCCATCAAGGCCGTCAAACCATCCAACAGATACACTATGGATGAATGTGGGACTTTAGAGGGCAAGAAACTGGATGGTCCGAAATTTCGACGTGCTACAAAAGCAGCTATTCGGAAAAAGCAGCCTAAATCACAGACCCGGGTTTCTTTCATCGAGTGTATCTCAGCTACAGGAAGAGCCCTACCCCCGGTGGTTATCTACAAGGGCAAGTCAATGTACACGGATTGGTTTCCACTAGAAACGGCTCTCTATACCGATTGGCAGTTCACAACAACTGATAATGGCTGGATCACCGAGCCCAGGGCAACTGTCTGGCTAAAGACGGTCTTCATCCCATCAACTCAGCCTTCCAACCCTTCCGACGCTAGGTTATTAATTGTGGATAGGCACAGGAGCCATGCAACCGCTGATTTCATGCATCTCTGCTCCCAACACAACATCCACCTACTTTTCCTGCCACCGCACTCCTCGCACGTCCTCCAGCCCTTGGATCAGTCAGTCTTTGGCCTTCTAAAAGCAACCTATAGTCAGGAACTCGCGTTTCACGGCCAGTGGACCGATTTGACTGTTGTGGGCAAGTTGAACTTTCTCGCTTGTTACCGAAAGGCGAGGGAAGCAGCCCTGACAAGGAACAATATCAAAGATGGCTGGAAAACAACAGGTCTATGGCCCGTCTCACTAGCTCAGCCACTATCGAGCCCTTTTCTCACTGGGAATTCCAACGAGGTGCCCATATCAGCAGATCCTGTCGTCAAAAGAGCAGTCAGGAACGAGCCTACCATTGACCGGGGTTTGGATCCATCTAATATAATATGGACAACACCAAAAAGCTCAGATGATGTCAGGAAACAAATAGACCTATATGCTCAACTTAACCCGCCCTGTCCTACCCGGCGGTTATTATTTCAGGAGATTATCGAGGTATTTGAGGAACAGGAGCTGCACTTATCAATGCTCAATCAAGAACGCCGGGCGTTGGAAGCACAACTGGAAACCAGAGGGGCCAGAAGAAAAAGAAGGCCGAATTAAGCCCTAGCCCAAAGTATGCCGACATTGAAGCTAGTCATGAAGCTCAAATAGCGAAGGCGATGAGTCCGACGGGTCCGATTTACCTAGTAAAAACTGGTAGTTGTGTTTGTGGCAGCAAAATAGAAGGTAGAACAGCAGGTTGAATAAAAGTGTAATTGTTGCAAAGTGAGATTTATGGAAGGGCGGAGATAGGGTGACTGAATCTAAGCCCTTGTTGGCTTTCAACGTGCCCAATCCTATAGGATTACCGAAATCTGCTTTGCGCAGTAAACTTGGCAATAGAGTTGCAAAACGCGTCACGTGGACTCCCTGCCATCAAATGAGTCGAGATGTCTCCCAGGTATACCAAGTACCTCGGAGTGGGGATGGCGTGAGCTGGGAGACGGGGGTTGATCGCGTTCTTGCCTTGACTCAGAAGTCTGGGTGAATAAAGCGGCTTTGTCGCGCTGCAGTGCATAAGTAGCATGAGATAGACGCTGGGCTTCGTCGCTCTGTAGCTTGTCATATTGCACGGTGGGTTGCTGCGTTGATGAGATGTGGTGTTTGTGGGCATTAGCCAGTCCAGTGACTAGCGCGGTGCTTTTATGGCAGTACGAGGCAAAGAAGAGCTTATATGGGCAACTTCCTTATTGGTCATCATGTCGTCTTTTTGGTAAAACAAAGGGTACGCTGAACTCGCCTTGTGTTCAACCAATGGATTTTCAAGCACCTTTGACGTGGTTCCACGGCGACACACCACCACCATACCATACCATACCAGCCGAATGCTCGTGACGGGAGAGATATGCTGGTCTTCTATAGGTCTACAGCACGTCTTTTTCGGGCTTCTACCAGTCTATCTGTCACGTCTCTCAAGCATTCGCTTATCGAATCCAGGAAGTCTCAAATCATCGGGGCAACTTGGACGAGATAACAAGCCACGCCACGCACGAGTGAGCGCGGACGATGCTGGGTTACACATGATGCGTGGTGGTTGAGATTGCACGCCGATCGAGCATCGGCTGACGACGCCTGGGGAGCCGGGGTCTCGGTACGTGGCCCATCGCTGGCGCGCTGGGCTTCCAAAAGACACAACCAATTTGACTGTGCAAGTGAATTAGACCGCCTAGAGCTATGAGGGCGCTTCGGATTGGTCCTTTTCGTGGTAAGGCGCCCTTTGAGACGCTGCACATAGGCGCCCAAGGCACCAGTTGGATTGCCGACTGTTCGTCGTTTGAACACACCACACGGTCAAAACTTAGCGCTGCTCTAGAGGCATGAGCGCCATTGTCTCAAGATGGGGACATTCAGAGAATTCAGATTGACTGCGCTCAATTTTACTGCTACTGAAGGCTTCCTGAGCACTATCATCCGCTATAGATGCTCCAAGGGCAATGAAACTGGAAAGCCGCGAAATGACGGACTTTTAAGACAGATACTTGAGCCCCAACTATGCCACGATGTCTCTGATTCCAAACAGATCAATCGCTGGTATCGCTGAAGACCATCAGGCGTGATGATGAGCAGGCTGCACTGCTGTCAAGAAAAGCGGCCGGCAAGCCAAACGCCACTTGGAATCCAGAGCATTATTCTGCTGTTCATCGACACTCTTTGCCACCAAAGTATTGTCTGATAGCTGCAGTGAGCTTTCAAGTCGGTTTTTCTTCTCGGTTTGATGATCCGAGGTTTGGCGTGGGTCAAGCCTTCTCCTTGTGTACGGACAGAGAGTGAGCTCTAGCCTACCCATACCCGATCACAAGAGCGATCTCACCTCGTTTACTGACACTTGCTGCAGTCCGCTGCAGACGAGCATGAAACTACTACCTCTGGAATCGGAGACTTTGAGTACTCTGACCCTGATGAGCCCCCTTCATAACAGAATCTTTCTCAAGTATCCGGGCTTCAGTCAGCTCTCCACAAGTTTCGGAAACTGAAAATAGCGAAGGCGGTCCAGCACGTACTGATTAATAGAATGGGGGAAATACAAACAAGGCAAGATGCGGTGGGCTAGCCGCAACAATTCGAGGGTGTGGTGTGGACAAAAGCAAAACCTCTCCCGGCCAAAGCCCAGTCAGGGGTCTGGCAAAAGCAACACGGCTATCGTTAATGAATTCTCCCATCCCCCATGTTCTCTTGGGTGTCTATCTAAGAGCGCGAGTACCCGTCGATCAGGTCACTCATAGATGCGGCTGTCGAAGAAAGGATTCACCCCCCAGTGGCCAGTGTCTCAAACAATCGGTCCCTCCAGCTGCACCTCGTCCACTCGGCTTGTTGATGTACACTGCCTCCCTCTTGAATCTGGACGCCAAGCTCACTTAACCGGTCTTGCGGCCGGCTGCGTCGGGGAGGGAAATCATGGAAATACGGCCAAGCTGCATCTTCGACTGAAAAGCACAGAGCCTGGGCCGATGCGCATGTAGTCGACTTGGATCAATCAAAGGATGCTCAGTCTTGAGGAATAAGCCATTGGGCCCTTGCAACTGTCATCGGTGAGCAATAGATGTCTCCTGAAAATTGAGAGCATCCATATTTCGCCTGTATTCGAAAATGATGTAGTAGTTAGTCAGCGTGGCGCACCTCGAACGACATACGTCGAGCTAAGACCTGAAAAGCCGTTAGAAAATGTGCCCAGCAGTCAGTGATTGACTAGTTGGGTTTCAAGACAATATCATTGGATACCTCCCCCTCGTTGTTGAGTAGAAGAAGACTCAAAAGACGCGGGTCCTGAATTTGACTGGGGCAGGAGCCGCTCATAGACACGGTATAACTTGCATCACAGCTGAAATCTTTCTCGTCCAGGGATGTCGTGCTCGTTATAACACATTGCTAGAACGTTGTTAAAACAAGTGCTTGTAGTATTAGAAAGATCTGCAGTTGACAAGGTTTCTTGTGCTATAGTAGGAAAAAGGCTATCACCGATATCAAAGTCCTCATCACTGCACGAGTCGATGTAGGAGACAGCGCTCTGGGCCGAGCTGATCTGTTAAATTAGTTGTGGTTCTGTCCTAATTTGGCCGTGGATGATGGTGCTAGCCACAGCTGTAACGCCAGTATCACGGTTGATGAGATCCATGTTGTCGGAATGCAGGCTGCAACGTCGCTGCACTTCAATGTAAGGGTCTGGGCTAGGGACACGTTGCAGAGTTCGCAGCACGACTGGATCGTCGTGGGTCATCTCCATAATTCGGGGTGGGAGCTGGCTCATGGTTCGCGAGCGTACTTTCGAGGCCAATAGAGTCTTGTAAGCCTTTTTGCTAATAGATGTTTAGTTTACAGTTTTAATAGAGAACTCTAAATCCTTACCGAGTGGAATCCATTGAACTAGGGGCAAGAGTTTAAGCAGGGGAAGCCACAGAATAGAAGACGGTTATGATCACAGCTCGATCCACAAGTGGGACGATTGGGCCCGGTCTTAAGGACAGGAGTCTCTTCGTCACTATCATCATCATCATCATCATCATCATTGGTCCTCTTCCTTTTTGTAATCATCATCGTCATCTTGACCATCAGCATATTTGTCTTCTGGCCACGGCAGGGGGACGGTGTGATAGTGCTAGTATTAGCGAAATGTTGATTCCGGTACGATCCGTCGACTTAGGCCGTTAATGATGGCAAACATAAGCATGTCAATACTATGAGTGCACTTGAACGTCATTTCTGACAAAACTTTTCTGATGGTGGTGTTCCACACAGAGATCGTCTTAGGGTGACAGGTGGCTGCGATAAGGTGGTCCCCAAGGTGCTCACGTACACAGTAGTGGCAGCAATAGAGTAGTCTTGCTCACACTCAGCGCTCGTGAAGCAGCCAACCTCAACTAATTTTCTCCTTGAACGTGATTGTCGTAGGCTTAGGTAGCGTTTTCGGCGGCATTACATATTTGCATAAAAGGAATCACTGGAGTGCTGTGGTTTCTGTCTCTCCGGCATTCCAGATTTCTGAGTCGATGTAGACGACGTCGGAACTAGCAGACGAGTTGTCATTTTTAGCAACTATGCTTTTGCCGCCGAGAGCCAGAGTAAGCCAAGCAGCAACGGAGCTCGTGTGGCTGTTACAGATGGTGTTGTTCAACGAGATGGGTGCAAGCGAGCCTCTTGGGGACACAATCGGGTGGTTGTCTTTGGTGGTGCTGTAGAGCCACGTTTGTGTGATTTAGTTGGTCGATATCGCGGCTTTCTAATATTCTTCTTTAGGCTTGTAGCAGAACTCGTGCTTCTAGAAAAAGGGATAAAAACCGAGGACTTAGAGGAAGACGTCCGCCGTGTGGTTGGTTCTATGAATCAAGCCTTGCGGCAGCGGTCTCGACATACAAGTCGAAGGTGAGGTCAGCGGCCCTCTTTCTGTTCTCTTAGGGCTCCATTTCATCCTCTTTGGGCTAGTAATAGGTTCTTTCGGTTTGAGCCTGTCCCATGAAGATGTTATGAGCTCCCAACAACTGCCTTTTGATAGAATTGGGCATGCTTGCTGCCGCAACCACAGAACCACGGCGAGCATTGTGACTCGATGAGGACACGACACCCAGAGTACACAAAGGTCTCGATGGGTTTGTTGACAGATAGATGGGCCTTTGCACAGGTCGGGTCGTATATCTCGTGGTCTTTGACTAGATTTAGACATTGTTGAAGAATCTGGAGGACCTATTCATGGCGTGGAGCAGCATGCTCGCCGACACGCAGTGCAGAACGATGGCGCCGGCTTGAGCTACACAGTCCTGAATCATCTGGCCCCTACCGGCGTTGATAGTGCGAACCATCGCTGATAAAGGTGCTCGATCCGGAGCCGGTGATGACCGATATCACCGGCACTTCGACGGTGCCGTGGGCATGTACATGCCGACTGGGTAGAAGAGGATTAACTAACGTTGGACAGGGGGAGGTGATTTATGGCAGAAATCTGACAGCCCGTGCGGTCATTGGAGTAACCGTGGTTGGTGGCAGCCAGCAGCGAAGAGCCCGCGTACTGCGGCTTCAATCTGTAGTAGTACTCGCCAGAGCCGTCGAGCAGAGAAAGAAGCTTGTTAGGAACCGCAGCCTGAAAGTCGGACGGCTTTCCTGGTATGCCGTTCGTGTGTGTTTGGAACCTAGACGCCAGGGAGGGAAAGAACACTGACCCAAAAGATCCAGCCAAAAGGGTCTCTCCGCCGAAAAAGAGCACAACCGGCTCAGAGCTGACGAATGTCATCCAGCACGACGGCGGGCTGCTGGCCGGTCTCACATGCGAAGTTTATGGCCCATAGAGTACACCACTGAAGTGGAAATCGGTAACGCTAATGGATATAGTGTCTTATGGCGGGCTCGTTAACTCAGAAGAGGCGGCGCGATCGACCGCGACGTAGGCTGCCTGTACAAAGATGTTCTTCCAGACAAAACGCCAGTTCCACTCCTACTTGATCGCTTCCAGGCAAAGCTCGAAGTGCAGTTTCGTCGCCATAAGCTGTCTGCTGCCAGCCAGAAAGCCAAAGTTGCCGCCCTACAAGGTCTGGTCGTCAACCAAGCCCCCACTGCCGTTTCCTGTGAAGATACTAATGGCTGTGGCGGAACCAGAGACGTGTGATAACAGCATCTCGAAATAGCTGTTTCATATGCTCGTAGCTTAGCCAGCCTGCCAATGGATGCTGGCTAGGACGTGCTCCTGGTCGTGCTGGCAGTTGATGCAGTCCATGTACCACTTTTCAAAGATAAGGTTGCTGATTTGGGGAGGGAAGTAGGACTGATTCACATACCACTGGACAGCGTTGCCCTGAGGCATGTAGGAGCTCGTGCCGGACAGTGTGACGCCGACAAAGTCAGGCGTCCCTTTGACGACAAGGGGTTGCCGACAAACTGATCGTAGTAGTAGTTGTGAATTGGGGTCAACATGAGGCGTGTTCCGGGAGGAAAGTACACGGTGGCCATGAGATTGGTTGTTGAGCCGCAGTTGCCATTGGAGCGGATGTCGTCCTTGTTGCCGAGGTTTGAAGGACGACACAGCACGGTTGATCGCTGCCGTACCCTCGGCTGAACTGTCGCCCACGGCGCCAATGTCCTTAACGTTGCGGAAGAATAGTTTATCCTTCGAGTCAAAAGGAGACCGTCTCAGGCGTCCTGCTTCGAAAAACCAGTAGCCGCCACCAGCTGCGGCGACGAGAGAAGGCACCGACCGCATCCTGCAGTCATCGATTCACTGCCCAGCCATGTTGTGCTTGTCAGGTGCAATAAAGCGTTCAATTTTTGCGCGCTCCTTGGCATAATGCAGAGGCAGCTATACCGGCACGTTAGTTTGTGATTGAAGTTGGCAGATATAGACCAAAGGCGGATTTTGCAAACAGACTGGATTAAATCCCAGTAGCGAAAAGGAGCTGAATTTCTAAAAACGCGACTTGGTAGGTTGAATGTCCGGAATTTATCAACAGTTGCAAGCTGCGGCAGCGCCAAGACGGCCGAAGCCATCATAGCAAGCACTTCGAGAGGGCATGCCAACAATAATAATACGCTCAACCCGATGATTTTAGGATAGGCAATGAGTATTCCGAAACAAAGACAGTAGTATAAGGGAGTACATGATGCGATGTTCGGAGACTGTTCTAGATGTGACTATATGGCGGAGGGGCGGCGTGAGGTCACGAGGTGGTTTCTGTGCTCATATCACGGCTGTTGGTACCTTCAGGAAGAGCAAGGCCGGGAACGCAGGGGAGGAATCCAAGCCTTGAGCAGCATTGACAATTGAGTGACGTCCTGCTTGTGCCCCTCTCGCGCATGTGCAATTTAGTGCCTAGACACAGAGTCAACAACTAACTGGAAGCCTTACATGCACTTTGTGGTGTAATTCAATAAATTAAGTTGTATTCCCTCTGCTTACCTGGAAGAGTGATTGGTTGCTGCCGAGCCAAGCTCAGTTCCAGGTACTTTGTGAATTTGTTGCCCACGCTGGCGATGCATAAGCGTTTATTGTGGCTGGTATCTCAGCAGCTTTTATACAGAGTTGCCTCCCTTGGCATCTTCAATTGGCATGAAAAGGTACTTTGTTTGAGCGATTGCGGGTCACATCTGCATAACAACTTTTTCATTGCTGTTCCTGATACTTTTTTGTCGCCATAACCCTTCTCATTGTTGACCGCCAAATGCAGACTTGGACTTACTATGTGGATCAAAAGCTTGTTTAACAACAGTTGTCTTAAGTGATACAGTACTTATAGTTTGGCTTGTAGAGGGGATAAGATGTAGTGTTTATAGTTCAACTGATGAAGGGGATAAGGCAGACACTTATGTAAATTAGAGGGTTAGTCTTTTACCTTTCATCTTAAGCTATCTATTAGAAGAGCCTTTTGCTGTCAGCTTTATACTACTAGTAAACATCTGTGGCGTGGTAATGGCTTACAGACAGGCCCTTAGCCTAATGCACCGGGTGGATCGGCCGCTTGTTGGCTGCCGCAGCCGGCATGCCGGCACGCCGGGGCCGGGGACCGGGCCATGCACGGCGACGACGGCGGGTCCGACGGCGGGTCTGACAGCAGCCAAGCGACAGAGGACCCGTGCACGGCGACAACGACAGAAACCGTCGCGTTCTGTCCGTCTGGATGCGCCTTATTGGCGAGGCAATTACGCTCGCTTAATTTACTCTTTTCGATTCCGCCGTCCTGGATCTAGCCCGATCAGGGCTTGAAACCAAGTGTTGAATTGCAGGGGCAATTCGTGTGTGTACTGATCGATCAGTTGTTGTTGTTACTATTACTTGTACAACTAACCCCTCAGTTTTAGTAGAAGTCCTTCACAGCCGTGGAAAAGGTTTCCACGAATGGCTGGGGAAATCCCTGTGAAATCCCTGTTTGCCACAGGAGGTACAACCAATCTTTTTACAACCAATCTTTTAGGGCCAAGAAGAAGTGCAATCTTAGGAGTAGGGGTTCTAAGGTAGAGTTTTACAGGAATGGGACCATTGCACAGAGCCATAGTCGCCTTGACGAAGCCTGCCAGACCGGCACAGCCCTCCAAATGGCCTATAACCGTTTTGACAGATCTAAGATAGAGCTGATCATGCCCCATTGTTGACATTTCGTTGGTAGTCACACTCTCAGAGGAGAAAAGCGCATCCCAAATCGCCTTTGTTTCTAATAGATGACTAAATGGTGTCCCTATTTCATGTGCTTCGAAGACGTGCACTAATCTTCTTTCCGTGCCAGGTCAAGCCCGGCCTTAGCATAGATGTCTCATATAAGACGAGTTTGAGCATTCAAACTGGGCATCGTGATCCCAGTCATACCAGTGTCTTATTTGACTCTCGTCTCATGCACCACTGCATATACGTAGTCACCGTCAGCTAACGCAGTTGAGAGGGTCTTAAGGATAACGCAGGCGACACCTCCACCCCGGGCGTAGCCATCTGCTTCAGAGGACTACATATTTGATGTTACAGCGGGGAACGTTATTTTTGTAAGTAAAGTAGAAACTCACCCTAGTTGTTTCTAAAGTTGTCAAAACATTCGCAGGTTGCATCGATTTGTATTAACTTCCTATGACAAAGCTTCAACTCGTCCCATTTCTAAGAATGTTAATACCAAAGATCGCGCCTTTAGTTCCCAAACTAGTACCTAATAAGCTCCTGGGCCAGGTATGTATTCCCAATCACCTTGTTTATACGAGCGTTCGATCATGTCCACGAGATATAACAGCCCAGTGCTGATGCCATATCGTTTCCACTCAGTACGTCAAGCAAGCACTAGATCAAGTCCAAATAGGAGATCACCAGACATACGTCTTCTCAGATCTTAACTACCCTTTATAGCAAGAGAAGCGCAGATACTCGCCGTCACACGGACAGGTGATCTCTGACGGCATTGTTATACACGCAGCTAGTAAGTGGGCCCAGGTTCTTCCTCAGAGTCGTGACAGTTGAAACCCGACTGTGGAACGATTCGGAGCTACTTTGTTGCCACAAAATTATTATATCCGCCGATTAAACATTGTCTTTGTATAGGAGCTGACATCACCGCCGCTGCATTATCTGTGGGTGTCAATCACCTGGCCAGGTTGCCCCATCTGTTAGCTCGGCTGCAGAACGAAATTTGTCTTGTCATAAAAACAACGGATGGTAATCCTCGTATCGAATCACTAGCACAGCTGCCTTTTCTAAACGCTGTCATAAGGGAAGGATTGCGAGTATCATATCCTATATGTAGACATATCTCACGGGGTAGTCCCCGCTGAAGGATGGGACTACAGTGAAACACATTTTCCCCCTGGGGCAATTAGCAAAATCCTGTTCCTGACACCCAGATATGTTCCGATACTGACAAATGATAATCTCACAGACTGTAATCGCTACTTCGGCTTTCTATGGCTGCTACAACGAAGAAGTGTTTCCAGACCCGGAGCGCTACGATCCATTGCGGTGGGTTAAAGAAAACATAACTGAAATGGATGCGCACGTTCAGCCTTTCTCGAGGGGTACAAGAGAATGCATCGAACAGAGGTATGCTTTCTTTCCAATATAACCCCTAAGAATAACTGGCTGACTAGTACATTTCACAGCTTGACTCTGGTAATGCGGAGAGTTACCATTGCAAATTTAGTCCGACATTTCAGCCTAATTACTATTGATAACCCCCGCATCAGGACATGAGAATATGTAGCACTTTTAATTGATTCTCCCTTAGAGATTACGCAGGCCTGGGTTGTCGCCAACAGCAGTAGCCTATTTCAGCGCCATATCAGCATACTCCATGATGTTTTTAACCATTTTTATCCCTGAACTTTTAATGCCGAATTAGAATAAAGTTCTAGGCTTTGGCATTATCACCACATGCTGATAGTATTGCCCGAGAAACGACCGAACCATCTGAACTCAAAATGCCCGACAATGGCAGCACACTAGGTGGCAAAGAGATAAGCGTTTGTATATAAAAAACTATCCGAAGTGAATACGTGCTGAATTTTGAGCCTCTGGCTAAGCTGTGCTTGCTGCAATTGCTCTTGTGCTGGAGAAAACATAGCAAAGGGGTTAAAGCTCGAAGCAGCTGCATTGACAAGGATAATAAGCGGAAACCTTCGTTCCCTATTGGCCCTTGAGCAAGAACAAACGAAGAATTCATACGAGCTATTGCAAAACCACAACACCACCAGCGGCATGCCACGCACTCGCGTTGTTTGCCTCCACGGCGACGGAACAAATGGAACCATCTTTTCAGCCCAAATACGTCACTTGCGGCGGACTTTGGAACCTCACGTGTTGAATTTGTCTATGCGACCGGCCCGTACGAGTTTCTTGCTGGATACGGCGTCTCATATTTATTCGGCGATTGCGGGCCATTTTATCGTTGGTGCGCTGCAGATCAAAGTCCCGAAGATTCAGACAACGACTGCCCCAATCATTCGCAAACCTCTACGGCGGGCGTGATGGAGACTTTTGAGGACTTAAAATACGAGTTTGGCGATCAAGCAGACCCAGAGACTGGTCAAGATGGACGAGACACTTTCGCTGGAATTCTTGCGTTCTCCTCCTCTGCAGGAATAGCGGCTGGCATTCTCGCCGCCCAATGTGACGTTATTAGCGATGTGGTCTCCCCTATGTGGTGCCGATTCCGCTTGGCATTCTTAGCAACGGAACTGGAAACCCCATGCAGTTTATTTAACAACACTGGCCAATTTAGTAAAATACCAACCAAAGTTCCGACAGTCTCCATCGTTGGCATACAGAATCAGTGGCTGGACCAGATAGACGTCTTGTGGACTATTTCGATCGCAAAGCAGTAACATGTTAGGAGTTTGTGAAAGGCCACAGGGTGCCATCTGATCCCCAACAAGTTGAGATTATCGTAAATGCCATTTGCAAAGTGGCACAATTGACAAGAGGAATGTGGCATTTGAATCCTTTAAGTCAGGAACGAAGTAAATCTGTTGCAACAACCCAACAGTGGGTGGTGGATCCGGGCCCCTGCCAGTTGGTGCCCATAATTATAACCACTTCGACCTTAACCTCCCACCTTCGCTTCTCTTCTTTCATACATATCAACTAACTGAAGGAATAACAAATACGATATTTTTGCTTCTACCATTGACTTATGAACGGGTATCGCTGTGATACCATCACTGATCAGTAGTTAACCCCACAGTTGCTACTGTACTGTAGATTGGCAAGGTACAGCAGAAGACACGGCGACTTCGGCACTATCAGCTTACCTATGCGTTTAGTAATGGGCGTTATATATCTAATAACTTGTGCGACTACTGTTATTTCGACCTGATTTATTGTGTTTCGGCCAGAGTGCTTAGGAACCTTGGGATACCCTCGAAGCTCTGGATGAAACAGGTTACGGAGCCTAACTAGCTATAAAACCGTCTATTACATGTAAGAAGATTCATTGCTGTACCTAATATTTAGGGTCTTTTTGCTATACTGCCTAAGGAACCCCTTGGAAGAAAAACCTTTTACATTTGGTAACCTTGTTTACCTAGACTTCCCTCTAGTAAGAATCAAATACGTCAATACTAATCTTTCTTGACACAAAAGCATCGAGTTCTGGCACTCTACAAGCTTTTTTTCTCTGCATAAGGCAAATCACAACCTTAAGTTCTACAGCTGCTTGCAAGCGTCTAAATCACAGACACATCTTGGCTATGATAATGGCAGATTTTCCATAACAGAATAGAAAGCTAAACTTGGCGGGAGAATCTTCACTAAGTTTACACAGCATGATTACACGTGCCATTACAGTTCGGCCTGACTCTATGGGAATATAAAACTACATAGGAAGGCAACGCCTCCGGCGGCGGCAGCAAACGTGAACGTCGACGTGATGGCGTGGTTGAAGACCTGCAACACGGGGGCAAGGAGCTCCGGGGGCAGTAAAGTTGGGATCCCTTAACTGCGCGGCCTGGCCGGCCTTCGCAAGAGCATCGACCTGGCCGGAATCCAAGCCCGGCAAAGCTGCAAGGCCCCTGGCAAGCGTCCCTGCAAAGACGTTCTGCGCAATCGAGATGCCCAGTGTCGCACCGAACGAGTTGGAGAAAGCGATCAAGGCGTTGGCGATGGCCGTATCACCCGATCGCATCGCGAGTTTCTCTGACCGCTGTACCGCGACGAACGGAACCTGCCACGCGGCGCCTAGAGCGGCACCCGATAATAACTGGAAGCCCACCATCATGCCTAATCCCGAGTTGACGAACAGCATGTGCATTAAGCCTGCGCCGACGACAAAAAGGCCTGCGCCGATCCAGGCATACGGCCTGTGGTGCGATAAGCCGCCGCGCGATGACATGGCTGCGCCGACAACCACCCCAGTCAAGGCCATGGCCCCAAGGTAGGCAAGGGTACAGAGTCCAGAGTCTTTGGCGCTCATACCTTGGACAACTTGGAAATAGAATGGGAGGAAAAAGACGTGGGTGAATAAGGCCGCTGAAAGCCAAGAAATCAGCAGCATGCCACCCAGAACGGCGCGGTCTCGGATAAGACGGGGTGGGATTACGGCGTCGTCACCGTTAACCCATAATGAGACGAGAAAAGCGGCTACGAGAACGCCCGAACAGACCAGGCAGCCCCAAACCCGCCCATCTGACCAGGGGTACTTTGTCCCGCCCCATTGGAGGGCCAATAGCAGGCTCACCATGGCCGGAATCAGGAGAGTAGTGCCTAACGGATCCATTTTCCGCATCTTTTCTCTGAAAGAAGGGACAGTGGCGGCTGGTAAGTTCTGGTTGTTTAGTTGAGGAGGGGCAGTGGTGGGCGGTTTATTCTCGATGTCTTGGGCAGCATTACGCGTATGATTGACCGTCTGCATTTCCGTATCCACCTCAAGCGGAGGCGGCGGTCGGGGAGATCGGAACAAGACTGAAATGAATGCAGCGGCGGCGCCGCCAATTGGCAAGTTGATCCAGAAGCACCACCTCCACGTCAGGTTTGGTGCGTCGGTGAAGGCGCCTCCCAGAGGCGGACCAACTAGAGACGCCAGACCAACCATGCTAGACACGATGCCGAACAGCGCGGGGGCCCTTTGTGGGCTTACTGCCATTGCGAGTATATTTATAGCGCCCGAGTAGAGCGCCGCCGCCCCCACGCCTGAGATGACACGTCCAGCAATGAGGGCCTTGGAGTTGGGCGCGGCAGCGCAGAGGATGGAGCCCGCTTCGAAGATGACGAGGCTGCTGAGATAAATCCACTTCACGTTGAACTGCGCATACGCTTTCCCAAAGGGTAGCTGAAGCGCCGTCGAAGCGACTAGAGAGGCACTGCGGTACAGTCCAGCATCTTCGAGCGAGTTGAATTCGGCTGTTATGCGCGGTATGGCCGTTCCTGTCTCCGCGTTAAACCAGACACAGTGGGCTGGAAAGCCATCGACACGACGCTTGTTTAATGATTTGATTGGACATACCGAGGATTGTGTTGTCCACTGCCGCCGCAAAGGCTACCAGGCAGAGACCCACGGTCAAGGCACTAATTGCGACAGTCTTTTGCACTGATTTCCCTCCCTTGCTAGCGCTATGATCCGTTTCGGAAGCTGTTGGCTTCAAGTTCGTGTCTTTGGCACTGCCAAACTCAGTGCTATGGACATCTATTTCGCTTGTCGATAACGTGGGGGGATGTTTACAAGCCTCTCCTGCGCGGCGTTCTGTCTTCTCAGTCGACATTGCAGCAGACATGACGATAATCCTGGTTCAAGCCTCGCCTGAGTAAGTGACAGTGAACGCACATGTACTATCGAACCACGCGAATTTTTTTTGTTTCATTGTTCCTCGTTACCATACTTGCAGCTTGATTACATGACCTTCTATGAAGGTTCTTTCGGTCACATTAAACCCATAGTCCTTTGGCAAATTACCCGAATATCAAAGATTTGTAGTGCTCGGCCATTTCTCCCTCGGTGGTTATCGAAAAACAATCCGTGTGGGGCGGCCCATTGTTTCGGAGGCCCGGACCGACCTCCGCCAGTGCAAACTAACATCTGAAAGGCTTGTATATTACACACGGGTCCTAGGCAATTAGGTAAGCTCGAACTAAAGTTTCGGATGCTGGTATAGGTGTACGATGTACGTGATGATTAAATGAACTTTGCACTAGGTATTAGTCACATACAGGTTGCGGCTATCAATACGGTACTATGACTACCCTTGCATGTCAAGATTTCTCTCTTCTGCGAGCCAAGATCTCTGCCTTTGGATTTCCGATCCTCTGGCTCCTGATCGCGAAGAATCTCATGCCATCCCCTACCCCCGGACCCTCCTTCAGCTTCAAATCGTACATGGATACCAGCTCGGCGAGTATCATTTTTATACACCATCCCGCATACTGACGCCCACAGCAAGCCTGGACGCCGTAGCCGAAGTTTAACTGCCCCGGGCTATTCAGAAGTGCCGCCAGTCAGTCGAGCTCGAAGAGTAGAGAGTGGGAGGTTAAGGGGTCTACAACCCTGAGTATGAGTAGCTCAACGTCACTTTGTGAGACTCGGTTCCGATATCCTTTTTCATCTTGTAAAATCTCAAACCGTCAAACTTTTCAGGGTCCGACCACCTATTAGGGTCGAGATTAATGGCGTCTGTCATGTATGAGACTTGGGCACCAACTGGGAAATGGAGCCCCGTCGAAATCGTTATCGGTTTCAGAACCTTTCTCGTCAAAGTAACTGAGGTGAGATGTCGTCAGAGACAAACGCCATATCTCTATCCACAGACTCTTGTATCTTACCGAGGGAGGCGGCGTGGAGCCGCTGGGACTCCTTCATGAAACTATCCATCTTTGGGACCTGAGAGAGCCAGGATCTTTGGTCTGTCCGATCAATCTCATCAAGTTCCTTTCTCAAAATTTCCTGGTACTCGGAATGAAGTGCAATGTCGTAGAGAACTTGCCACAACTTGTCCACCACGATACTACGTTAGTGTCTTTAACCTGAGCCTGTCATCTTCCAAAGAAGGTCGAAAAACATACCGTTTCTGAAGTTGGGTGTATTGCGGTAAAGATAAGCTGGTATTGCAGTGTCATATGAAACATGACGTCTTTTTGTTTGCCGGCCTCTGTCACAGTCAGAAAGTCGTCGATCATGGTCCGCTCCCGGCTCATGTTCGCATCACTACGATTGATGTCTAGTCTGGCGGCGTTAAACTCAGGTCTCAGACGGTCTGCAAGACGCCTCTCCTCTTGACGTAAGTCTCTGTAACCTTTGACGAAGCGGTACACAAGCGGCTGTACCCATAGTGGCCAGTTCTGGATGCCTCGAGCCGCCGCCCATACGTAGGCCAAGTAGGATACTTGTCCGTCAACCCAATCCTGGTCTCGAGAGAGCGATTTGCCCACAAAGGCGCGAGCCATGATTTGGGCTGTGAGCTGGCCGGCGGCGTAGCTGACGTTGACGGACGTCCATTCCTTCTTATCAATATTACCGTCTCCACCAAACAGTCGAGAGCAGGCCACCTTGGTCTCATCTATCATAGGCTCGATAAAGCGGGCACCATTCGACACGAGCCCAAGTTTGGTGCCCTTGAGAAATGTATTGTTATTGATGCCGAAACCAGTGGCCCATGATGAGAAGTACTGTAGAACCATATGGCCGAAAGAAACCTCGGTTCTGGAGTGCATACAGAGCTCCTGGATGTGACGAGCGGGCAGGAATACAATGAAGCCGTCCGCTGTCATAACCTTGAACGGCTCGTCGGGGTGCTTTCATATGTTATCGACTGGTGGATACCTTACTTATGAAAGAGCGGCAACGCTGCGACACACCTGTACAAGACCTTTTCTGAGAGTCGTCCCGAGATTTGGTCCGTCTCTCGGGACCTCGGGGCAGTCAAAGTTCCAGTTTTTTATGGCTCTTGCAGCGTGGGATCGAGTTTCCATCCACCAGCCGAGGACAGCGACGCAAGACACGTAAAACAAAACTAGGAATATATTCAATAGCTTTCCCGATGATTGAGCCGAAATGGTGGCCCAGGTAAGGTGCATGGCATCTCTTTGGGAGACGAGTTGAGAAAATGTTTCCATAATGAGCTACTGTTGAATGTTTCAATTTTTCGAAACGCAAGAACACAAAGATTTTGATGTACGTGTGTGTGAAATATGGGAAAGGCCTACAGGTCATAGATTGGGTCAGGGAGGGAAGGCAGTTTGTGGGTTGATCAGTGAGGCAGCGGAGACATTGACTTCTGACGCACGGTCAGTGCCAGGAAACACCACACCCTGATCGGGTGATTTGATTTTCATGAAAAAAAAGCTCCGATTTGGTCTCTAAGAAGCCACCTTAGATGAAAATCAGGTAGATCTTTGAACATTAACCTTCCCAGAAGGTTAACTCAGGAGGAAATGGTAAGTACTATCGAGTCAGTTACATTTTGAAAGTGTTTCCGTTCCACCCAGCTGTCCGTCAACTTATAATATTTATAAACAATGGCAACAAAAGGAAACCTCCAGACGGGTGATTCTGGCCCAGAGGACAACAACCACATCACAGAGCTCATCGGCCCCGACATCTCTAAATTGAAGAAATCACTGTGCGGTGTCTGCTAGAGGCAGGGCGGTTCGCCCTCTCCATAGATGGAAAATTAGCCGCTCATCGACCCAGATACATATCTCAGTCAGCTCCTGGTCAATGACGGGCTGGACAGCGGCAGCATGCTAACTTCAAGGAGATGGTGGTATGTTTCGCCCACAATATCCGCCGCGTCGTCCCGTGCGGGCCGCACGAGCTACAGGGCATATGCTTCAGCAGCAACGTCGCGTGGGAGGTGGCCAAGGCGCTCGAGGTGGGTGGCCACAACGTCATCTTCGCCGGCGGCGTCGAAAACGCGCCATATTTAAATGGTCGCGCAAATGAGCTTCGTCTCGCTGCGCTTCTTCATCGTCGATCCACTGGCTCCCCGGGGGCTGATAACTGTTGTGGAGCGCGATGCAATGAAGCAGGAAATAGACAGCAAAGATGCGGCCGACTTTCCGCGCTTGTCCAAGCCGTGGTTTAATGGTTTAATGCCCCGATGGATGTGGCGCGTGTCAAGCACGAGAGGATAGAAGCCTGGCATCGCGCGTTTCTAAAGATGGGCCACAAGTCGGAAACGGAGGTTCCGTCAGGCCGCATCGCGACGTATACATCTTTTGGGTCACATCACTGGCTGGAAGGGGCCAACGAAAGAGAAGTGGAAAGACTGGGTGAAGATGTGGAGTGACCTAGCTTACAGATCGTCATTCACTTCATCTCTGGCAATCATTATACAGCACTGACGAGAGAACATAATAGCGTCTTGTAAAATTGCTCTCAATCAAAGGCGACTAGCAAATGAAATGTAGTACGTAATCGCAACATCCATTTACGTCTGTGATGTACAACGCCGAACTGATTCTATGCCAGCACTGCCACCGTGTTTTGCCTCCAAATCCTTCATCGCTGAGCTCACGTGGCTGAATATGGTATAATCAAACTATTTCTCGGTGTCCAAGCTTCCACATGCTCTTCTTGCCTCGGTGATGGTGCGACTGCTGACCTGCCCTTAGGCTGAATTGATCTTTCAATTAATCGCCAGGGTGGAAAAGAAATATGGGTGGCGGGTGAATTCGCGTAACATTGTTCAGAAGCCGCTGCGCCTGTTCAATGATGTCATTTTGTGCCCAAACCCCGTTATTTTCTGTATCCAATCTACATTTCTGTGTGTATGTGTATGTTTGTGGGTGTGTTTTGTTGAAACCTTAAAGTCTTCAAAAGAAAAAGTGCGTCATGCCGATCATATGTCCGAATCTTTACACTATGTGTTATCCAACCTTTTCCTTCGGTTACATAGCTAGGCACATGCCGAGCCATTAAGGAAGTACGAAACTGGTAGATAAGCAACAGAAGGATTAAGCCGTCCCATTCTTCCTGACCTGGACTGACTCGTTATACAGCGAGATGTCACAAGACGGAACGAGGTCTTGCACATGTAAGTTTATCTGTTTCCAACTCGTTAGCGAAGACAGGCAAGCGTCCACTCGTACTCGCTATTTATTGCCTGTCCTTCGAGGTTTTCCGGAGATATAGCCAAAACTCCGATAGTATAATCTCTTTCGGGTTCCATTATTGCCTCGTTTGTCAAAGTTAGCGCCCGAAAATTTGAGCCGCTACGGCTAGCTCAAGGCGTTCACAAGAAGGCCGCCATCGATGACAAGCAAAGCGCCGTTCATATAGGCACCCGCTGCGCTTGAGAGCATCAAAACTGGTCCTACTATCTCCTCAGGGCGACCCGGGCGACCGGCAGTTGATCGCAACGTCGTCTTCTGCGCTACGGGGTGCAGCCCCCAGCCGACCTGGTCTGTTTCAGCGGCAGCGGTTGGTGTTTTTTTCTGTCTGTTGGCGCCGTCGTCATCTCTGAAGGAAATATGCCGGGGCAAATTGTGTTCACGCGGATCTTCATTCTGAGAGATCTTGAGTTACCCATCGAGACTCGAGGGATGTTGAGGTGGAACCGGGGGATTGATCGGGTAATGCTGATAATAGTAGAGAATGGGCAAGACAGTATACTCACGGACGAAGGCAAGATGAAAGCAATAACGCAAGCTTGGTTTCTATTTAAGAATTGTTTTAGCAAGTTGAATATTTCAAGTCAGGAGCCGGAACGAAAGCGGGTGAAAGGAGCTTCAGAGGAGAAAACATACCGGTTGCCTTTGAGAGATCATAAGCTACTGATGTCACAGACGTTTGGTTCGTCAACGCGGCGAGAGACGAGATGACCAAGACGTTTGAAATGGCGGCTTTGCGTAGCAATGGAATTAAACATATTGTCATGAAGTAGACTCCGTTGACATTAACTAGGATCATCATTTTAGTATCCCTTCCGGGCCCTCGATTGTTTACGTGAGCTTACTGTGGTTGGAATGATCAAAGTCCTCACTTTGTCCAATCAGCGTTGCATTCTCGACTCCCCATAAAGCATTTATTTGCAACTTACTCATCGATGCCGTTGAGTAACATATTCTCCACCTCATCAGCTGTCAAGCGAAAACATCAGTTGTAGCTCTAACAAATGTTCACAGTGAAGGCTACGCTTCAACTAAACGGAGAACTTTTAGATTTTGGGAGACAGTGAGCTTACCATCATCGTTATTTTTGGCATAGACTTTCCAAAGAGTCATCAACCCAGCGCAGTGGACGAGGGTGTCGACCTGAGACGCGGAGAATAAGTCAACAAAAGCAACGGGAGACAAGAAGTCTCCGGGCGAATCAAACAAAGGTGCAACTTACGCGGGATTCGCGGGCCTTGACGTGCCCGGCAATTTTCTCACAACCGGCCTTGGTCCCCACGTCCCCCTGAACAACATGAATATCGCCACCAATCTCGCTAGCAGCCGCTTGAAGAACTTCTAAACGTCGGCCAACGATATAGACGCGGGAGCCATTGAGAGCAAAGCCCTGAGCTATAGACTTTCCGAGACCTGAACCACCTCCCGTGATGATAACGATCCTGTTCTTCACCGAGAAGAGCTCTCCGATGCTGAGTGATACTTGCTGGGAGCAAGAGAGACTCTTCGACAAGACATTGGCCTCAGTCATGGTGATTTAGACACTTATTGAAGCGAGAAGAGCACGAGATACGGATGTTGAAAGTGAGAAGCCACTTATATGACTAGGGTTAGAAGAGCACCGTTCAGCACACGTCTTGTGTTATAGATTTGGCAGGTGCTCTGAAAGGAAAGCAGTGCGGGTTCGTATGGGATTGGCTAATTTAAAGACCGATCCTGGGGGCATAAGCTTTGGTGTACAAAAGGCAGTAGACTTGGAAGTTTAAGTAGGGGCCAAAAAACCAAATGAAAACTTTGATCCATTCACATGTTCCCTCCGCCCCCATTTGTTTTAATAAACGTCCGCAATGTTCCTCTTTCTCACCATGGCATCGAAACAATCGTAAACTACCGCGGGGATGTGATAGGATCCGTAGGCTTTTTGATGTTAAGATTTCATACATTCGTGGCGTTCTTTTATTAATCACTACTGCAGCAACACAGTCTCAACGTACTCCTTCATGAGCATTTTTTATTCCCCGAACTTAGGGCTCCATCCCATGCTCTTCAATTTGTCAGCCTCGCATCAGGCCGTCACCCCCAAAAGCCATGGCAGATTAGGTATAATCTCAGCAAACTCGAGGCAATAAAGTGAGTCACACTCTACGCTGGTTATAATGTTTCTAGTATGGCATTTTTTATCTCAGGCAGATTGGAATGTGTTATGTGAGCCAGGCCCCCTAACGCCTGATGCCCCGCATCGCCCAATCGGGTCATTTCAACTTGTTTCCCTCCTTTATTAAAAGCTAACCTAATAACTATTGCCTATTAACAATTGATTAAATGACAAAAGTTAAATTGCTTTAAAAAATACTATTACACTGTTACGACCCGATGGAAACCACCCCTGTAGGTAGGCCACAGGACCAGAAGGACGACCAACGACCAACAAACCCAGGTCAGCAGAACAACGGATGCGGAAAACTATTGAAAGTTAATGCGGAAAATCACTAATCAGAACATTGATCACCTGCAAGTAGGTGATCACCTCGAGTGAACACTCCGCCAAGGAGGTGAGTGTCAGAGACCTGACAGGG
>JAIMZG010001140.1:0-12031 GCA_020466075.1 Colletotrichum coccodes
GTGGCCCTGGCGGCCTTTGCCAGCGCTTCTCTAATGCTGGCAATCATCAAGTCGTGACGTGTGAAGTGCTTGTGCCTCACGGCAATGGGCCCGTCGGATATGCGAATCGAAAGGATCGGGACCGTGGCCGCGGATCCGAGCAAGTCCGTCGATAAGGGTGGAAAATAAGTCGATGTCGCGGGTGGGCTCACAAGACGACGCATTTACTCTTGCCTTCCCTTCTGCCCACTTTGCGACGATAGCGGTCGCCGCCCTCCTTGTCGTCGTATCTCGCACCGGCGTCGCCGTTGGTCGGCCGGGTGCTGCTTCGTCCGCCGGGCTGGGGCCGTGAGGCCGCCTGACGCTGCCTCCGGAGTATTCTGACAACATCATAGAAGGCCTTCTCAACGTTTATGCAGTTCTTAGCCGACGCTTCGACGAACTCGCAACCGAGCTCGCGGGCCAGTGCATGTCCTTCTTGTGTCGACACTTCCCTCTCGGTGACTCTGTCGCTCTTGTTGCCGACGAGCATGATGGGCACGGGCGCTTGTGGGCTGGCTGCCGAGATTGGGGAGCCCGGGTATGACGGTGAGGATGCACACGATTCCTTGACTCGCTGGATCTGATGGTGAAACCGCTTGATCCGTGAAAAGGACGACCGTGATGAGATGCTGTAGACGAGGACGAAGCCTTCTCCGTCTCGGATCCATTGATCTCGAAGGGCTGTGTACTCTTCTTGGCCAGCGGTATCGAGGACTTCGAGCATGCACGCTTGCCCGTCAATGACGACTTGCTTCCGGTAGGAATCCTCAATCGTGGGGTCGTACTGTTTTCGGGGGGGAGCACGGTCAGCGGGCGGTTCTTGGCGGCGACAGTGGCGGGGGTGGATAAGTGAGGGAACCGTCGGAAAGCCGACGATGAAGACGAGACTGGCGATGCGATGCAGCGCAGAGAAGATTGGGGGCGGCGACTTACGGTTTCCACGAAGTGTTGCAGGCAGAGCTGGATTGTCAAAGCGGTCTTCCCCACGCCGCCGTCGCCCAGGACCACCAACTTGTACAGCACCATTTTTCCCGCCATGATGGGCAACTGTCGGAGACGAGCGACGATGGGAGTGCGATCGAAAAATTCGTCGTAGGGTCAACTCGCTGGATTGATGATGGGAAGCGAAAGTCAAGCGAGGCAGAGATTGAGGGGATGATTCGCGGGGGCGGATCGGAGGGGGTGGTGGTTCGCCGGTGGTGGTGGTTATTGTGAAGATGGTGGTGGTGGTGGAGGAAAAGACGACGAACGCCAGTCGAGAATCGATGATAGGATAGGCAAAGTAAAAAAGGTTAAGAACCTAAGGTTGGTAGGCAGGCAGCGAGTGGTAGTGGAGGCCGAGGTGGGTGGTGGCCGTAGCAAGTTGGGAGTAAGGTAGCAGCCCAAATCTTGTTGGATTTTGGAGCCCGAGCCCTGGACGTGGACAGTGGACTCCCCTCAGCAGACTGGTGGATTGGATCGACCGGACTGGACCCGACAGCCAGTCAGTACGTAGTGGCAGCAGCGGTAGTATCAGTAGCGGCGGCAGCAACGCAACACTGTGGCCGGGGAGGGGGGAAGTACTCGAGGGGGGCCGGGCGGCCTGCCTGGCTGGGCTCGTTTCTCTCCGCTGGGCTGGGCTTGCCTGGCAACTGGCAGGTCGGCGGATAGGTTGTTTGCGCGGATCGAAGCGGGTTCGGCGCAAGCAAGCGTATGGTGCTTGTGTGTATGTACGCTCCCCCTAGCTATCCGTCTCGCTCCCTATCCCGCTGTTCCTTCTCTGTCACCCTTCTTCTCTTCCTCTTATCGTGTCGTGCCGTGTCGTGTCGTCTCTCCCGTCTTCTCGGACGGGCAAAAGGTGAGTGAGGTGGAGAGTGGGAGACGGACAATGACTGGACTGGCGGGTCTAGCTCGGGACCTGGGCTTGTGTTAGATGCTTGGGTTAGGGAGAAGGGTGATACTGGGATAAAGGCGAAGCGGAGCGGAGGCGCACAGCCGACTGTTGGCTAGCGTGCTCCTCTCCTGAGCGACTGTCGACCCTCGTTACCTCCACGCGCCAACCCGACCCGAGCGACCCAGCTCTGTATCCGCGGTGACTTAGGCTGGCCGGGATGGGACGGGGAAGGGGACTGAGTAGGAGGGAAGAAGGGGGTCGATGAGGGGACAGGGGTGTAGGGACGGATTGGAGACAAGGCAGCAAGCAGTTCCGATTCCAGCAGGTTGGGGTCTGTTGGTAGCAGCAGCGCAGAGCAGAGAGCATGTGTGGTACGGTACGTATTTGCAAGGCAGCGTACGCATGCAGTAAGGCAGGGCAGGGTACCTGGTTTATTGGTGTCGGAGGACGTACGTACCTGGTTGGTGCGTGCTGCGCGTCCGCAGTGAGGTAGCGCGCACAGTACAGTATTGCCGTGGGCCGGCCTCGATGAATCGGTCAGTCGGTACGGGGTTCCTTGCCAAGAAGTAAGGTAGGTCCAGGCAGAGGGATAGGGATGTTTAGGCAAGATGAGGGCCGAGATATGGCGTGGACTGTGACGTTGTGCCGGCGACGTTGTCCCCCTCCGAGATGCGGACAAGGGCAAGCTTTGGTCGGCTCGCTTCGTCGTGAGACGTCGGTCGGAACGGCAGGTTCTTGATCAATCGAACCGACGTCGAAGACTGCGCGACCCTCGTGTTAGCGCGGCAATCGCGCCGGCGTAGGAGAGATGTCTCTCCCCAGGGGTGATTCAGACGACAGAGAATGGGATACGTCGGGGGAGTGGTAGCGGCGAGGGCATTTGCGAAGGGACAGGCCAGACTCGGTGAAGAGGCGGCGCTGACGAAAGTGGATGTGAGCTGTGTCGACGACTGGAGGGGAAACGACGAGGCAGCAGGGCAATCAATGGGGTAGGAGGGGGGCATTGATCAAGGATGAAGCCGGTGGCCGGTGACGGGAAACCAGCAAGACGCTGTCCCGCGTGCGCTCGGTCCAGCACGAGGTGAGTGGGAAAGTGGGAAAGTGAGGAGAAGAATGCGGCGGGAGTGGGTGTGAGCGGAATGGAAGCGCAAACATACCTGCCGTTAGTGGCTCGATGTAGAGAGGTAGAGAAGGGGATGAAGTCCGAGGGAAATCTCAATCCGTCAAGCGCATGGGCGACGTTGACCGGGTTTTGGCTGAACCTGACAGAGCGGGAATGGAGGCGAGAAAAAGTGGCGGAATACGGTGGGCGTGTTCGCAGTTGATATAAAATGACATGCAAGACAAAGTCGTGCTTGCTTGCGGCAAGCAACAATCTGGAAAGGGGGAGCAAGAAAAAACGTCCAGGTCCATGCTTCGTTCGATACGGCATGGCCTTTCTTGTCCTCTCGGTTCTGATGCCGGGTGGTCGATTGTTTCTTCTTCCATTTGCTTCTCGTGGTGACGATGGTCGAAGGGTCGATTCGCTGAAATTGAGGATGCAGCGAACGGAGTGCATTGGGGAGACGGAACAGCTCGCCGGTTACCAACACCTCGCATTGATTGGCATGCAGACAAGGTGCAGTGACAGCCCGCACAGGGCAGCAAGACGGACGTGTGTGTGCACGCATCTATCAACCTGGACGTTTTGGTTCTTTACTCGGAGGAAGGAAGCTGTGCTCGGTGCAAGTAAGGAGGTGCCTTCCTCACCCGCCGTTTCCTTCCTGGCTCGTTCCCATCTCTTTCGAAGCCCTTCACCTCAATAAGCTTGATAGCAAGACCTGTGTGTTTTACTTCATGCGAGCTTGAAACCATGACAAGCGAACGTTGCCTCCAAACGGAGTGGCTGTGGCCCTCTGTGGAAGAGCAACACGTGAACATCGGCAACCCATCATCCACAGCCACAACGAGCGAGTCAAAGCCCACGTCCGACATTGATATGTATGGAGCCCGCCATCCAGCCTCAGCCCCAGGATGAAGCTATCAAAAGAGGCTCAGAAGATGGACGTATCCGTATGCTGTGGACTCGGTGGATAGGGGACGTGGAATTTGGCAATGAGGTCTCAGACCTTACCGCTCGACCTTGCCTTACGGACACTCTCTCCAGAGAGGACAAAATTGGTCTCGCAGGCTACGGGGTTCCCTGCCTTGCGCAAGGTGACGTTTGTCTCGACAGGACCGCGGCGACACCGCGCTGGCTCGGGCTCGAACTACAGCTGCGGGTTGCGAGCTGCATGTTTCCTACTCCCACATTAGCGCGGCTGTCCTGACGAACTGGCTGGTCTTGGGCCCCAATTGACAGCCAGCCTCAGATCACACAACCCGTGGTGACGCAGCTGCCCATCTTCCCACGCGCACACACTCACACACACACACACACACACACACACACACACACACACATGCCACACACCTACCACATACGCTTTTCCCTCGAGACTGATGGAGCTGCAGAACGTCCGAACTCGTTTTCTTCCGTTCTGCCCTTCTTCCTTTCCCGTGCTCTGACGGCCCCAAGTACCGTTCACTGCACTCTTCCGCGTGGACGGGGAAACAAAGTTGTTCTCACTCCAGGCGGTTGACCGAAGCAACCCATTCGCCGGGGTTCGTTCCTTTCTTCGCGAATAAGCCGCGTCGCACAACCGTTGCAGAGGCTCTCCGTATCCCGTACCCGTCTGGATGGCAGATACCGACCGATATGGGGGTGCCTTTGGAATTTTGGTCGGGGGTTCCAATGGCAAACCCTGCGTTTGTGTCTAATCTGTCTCGATGCAATGCCCACCATATTCTGACCGATTTCCCCCTGCCCTACCGCACGACTCTGTTCTGTGCAAGCCGGACAAAGTAAATGGAAAGTGTCCACTCGATTGACCAAACGTTTGCCTCCTCAGATTGATGCTGCCGTTGAGTGACCTGGCTCTCTTGTAGAGTCCATCCGACCAACAACTCACAACTCAAGCCAAGCCAAGCCAGTCAGTCAGTTCTTGCCTGCCGTGCGCTTGCGGCCTGCCAGACACGCTTGGCAGCTGCAGCTACGCAATACCACAAACGCACAGCCTGTTAAAGCCCGAGCTCGCCCTTCTCGGACATACAACCTCACCTGCCCTGACCTGGTATCTGTATCCGACCCGCCCTTACACCCAAACCAGAGCAGAGAGGCAAACATGCAACTGACGACTGGCGGCTCCGAGACAGAGAACTCCTGGACCGAGATCCAAGCCAGTCTGTTTCTCCCAATCCATCGCCCATTCACACCAGCCGCCTCAGAATTTCCCTGATGATGCGACTTACCCTAAAGACCCTAGCTCCTCCCTACTGAGTGTAGCTAACCCCCAAGCTTTGCAAGCTTCGTCTATTCAACTGACTGGACGAGCTGTCGGTTCGAGTTCATTGTAGGTTATGTACCCGTCGGATGCAGAAAAACACGCATCAAGCAGCAGCAACATGAACATCAGTATAGACCATGCCATGGTCAATCTTCATCGGCCGCATCAAAGGCAACCGAAGCCGGCGGCGTACGAGCTGTCGCGGTACAGGTGCTGTTAGGAGAATGTGCGTGCTCGCATTCGTTGACGCAGATGCGGAAGAAAAAAACGTTTCCCTGCTCCCCTGCCCTGCCTCGACGATGCTGACCATTGGTTCGCAGAAGCAGACTTGCACCGCTCATGCCACTGCAGCTAGCCTGGCTCTACCCAAAGAGTTTTTACTGGGCAATTGATTTGGAGCCCCTCAAAAGCTATCCACCGATGCCCATAATGGACACTAGTATGCATGCACCTCACAGACCACCCGCCCGCTATCCCTCGCATCGTCAAGTCGGATCTATCGCTCAGCAAAGTGCTGACCGAACCTTTAGATGCCGCGAAGCCTGCCAGAGCTGCCAGGGTTGGAACTATGGGTTTGCACTGTCCCGCACTTTGTCTCTGCCTCTATCCCTGTCTTTCTCCTTCTCTCTTGCTGTGGCCTGAGGCATCACGGATTCGGGCAGGTATCATGATTGGGAACCGCTAAGGCAATACCGGAACGACACTCCACTCGGCGCCGGCCGCATCGCCCAATCGGAGGTATCCAGAAGGTGCCCACCAATGACTACCGCCCACATTATCCAACCACCTCGCGGCCTTTCAACCCCTCCATCTCTTCTCCAAACCGCCGTTTTCACCTTGGCCGAGCCACCCCCGAACCTCCTGCCGGTGGTTGGTTGTGGTCTCGTGTTACTGATGATCCCAAAAAAAAATTCTAGCGGAGAGCAGCGAGGGTTGGGAAAACCTTTCAACATGCTTGCTTGCCCTCCCTGATACCTACAGTGGCTGCAACTTGTTCGACCGGCCCATTCTCGCGACCGGCGACCGCGGCCCGCTCTGCAGACAGGGTCGGCTTTGGCCCTCGCCAAATAGTATCCGCAGCAGCTTGACATCACGAGACAGACGCCTAGACCAGTTCGTCCGACGTCATCAAGCTAAGCTCCCGACGCGTTCGTTCGCTTTCAACTCGTCAGTATGAAGGGATGAAGTCCGGTCCAAGAGAGCACACAGCTGTTTTATTTCAGAGACAGCTTCGAAGGTAGCCCGTCACATAATCTACGGTTTCGGTCGTATGTCTTCGGAAACAGCATGCTATGTGAGCAAGGTAGCGCACACAACGCAAGCAGTCATGTCCTGACCCGTTTCTCTGCCGAGCTGCTGTCTCGCCGACCTCTTGCCAGACCCAGTCTTCCGGGGCGACTCCGCAAGAGGCTCACATGAGGTTCTCGCTTCTCGCCTCCCGCAGCTAAGTGCTGAGCATGCCGCGCACCATGTTAGTTCCCGGCCGCGGCACGGCCCCGTTCAACCTGCATTGGTCAGCTTTTGCCCGGCCGCGGTTGGACTCTCGTTACAGCCCCGTCAGCATCCGGTGCCGCTCCGTCTGTTGACGTAACGAGCGTCAAGATGTAAAATTCTCGCAATCCTTTGTCGGGCAAGACGTCTTCGGAGCCGATCACGGTTAAGTTGGCCGGAGCCGTCGGGCTTGAGGACAAGCGGCTGTCCACGAATCAATCACACGCCACTCCAACAAACTAATTGCTTTCGAAGCCCCAACAGCAGCTGTCTTTTTCCTCGGCTCTCACCACTCCAGAATCCACCTTCAAGATCTGTGGGACAATTCTCTTTTCCTACCTGTCGCCTTACCATTCGAACGGCTACACGCATATGAGAGACAAGTTTTGTCCGCAGAGCTGAGCCTCCCAGTAACCTGTGATTTACTCAAGCACTCCCACCCCTCCGACCAGTGTCAGGTATCCTGTTGATGGAGCGTTCCTTTGCCCACACTCGTCAAGGTCCGCAGCATTCTGAATTTCAGCAACATGAACGGTAACCGAAAAAAGCGCCGCCGTCCAATCTCCCATTCGTGTTGTCGGTGCCGCACCATCAAACCGAGAGCAGCTGGAGACGTCTGTTCAGTTTGCAGCACCATGCGGAAGTGGTAGCTTCGTCCCCCGACTGGTGCACAAGCGGGGCGGGTGATGTCTCGCCAGCGTCGTCATACTGCATGAATAGGGGACAACAAGAAGTATTGACTCCTGCGTCTCTTCCCCCACGCCGGATAAGCAAACGCGGCTCAAGCAAAGCCGGTCCAATCGGGTATTTCCCCGTCATCCAATCCCATGCGGTCTTGCGGTCACGATGATCTAAAGATATCCTCGTTGCCAAAGCTGGTGTGCAGCTACCAAATGCATTAGTCCGGAAGGCAGTAGTCCAAGGGACACTTGATCAACCGGGCCGGCGTGCCACGGCCGCCACATATGTCGTACGCCGCAGTGCTTCAAATCTTGACCATAGTCCGTACGAGGCCGCGGGGGCCTCAAGGACGACTTCGAGATTTAATGCTCTACCATGCGCCTCTGTGGCGCTTAGGGTCGTCATCTAAAAATGTCAGCGACTGGTTTTTGGTGTGCCCGGTGGTTCTGAGGCAAAGTAAACCTTGACGGCTGAACCTACCAGTTGTGTATTTCCATGACTTGAAGCACAGTCTGCCGCATCCGAACCTCGCTGCCGTGGACGCCCGTTGTTTTGACGCGCGCCGTCTTGAGTCGCGGCAGTGGATTGAGGCATTGAGTGGTAAGCGGTTAACCAGCTCGCAGCCTGCAGCAACAACACGTGCTGCCCAATGGGCTCGCGGATCACACGCCGCCTTCCCCGGCTTGGTAGTGAGTGGTCAGGCAGCCTGTGTCGGCACGAGACCTGCATACACGGCCCAAGCAGACGAATAATCGTGACGAGGCCCTGTCAGTCTGAAAACGCGTCTGGAGGCATTTACCATGAATACGTCCGGGAGAGCAATAGAGCACATTAAGAACCCAAAGCGCCCGTTGTCTTCCAATGCCTGGTGGCAGATGTGCTTCGAGGTTGACGGTCGGGAATCACCATACGCCCTCTTGGAGATATGCCACAACCACCACACGTGCATCACAGCTTTGTGTAGCCGTTACGAGGTATACGAAGAGAATTTGACGGTAATTCGTTCAAGTCGCAACATAATGCTGACATTGGCTCTCAGCCTCATTGACTGTGCTCTGGTGCAGCTGCAGCTCAGTCGCGTACATGAAAAGTCGATTTCGTCATTCTCCATAGGGTTGAAATTTTCCTAACCATCATTCAACTCGAAACAAGTACTCGAGATGAGGACTGCCACATCACAATACCCTGACCATGCGCGGCTATGCTCGTGTGGCGGTCCGCACAGGAGAATAAGAAACGGTCCAACACGCCCACCGCTCCTCGAGTTTGATGGATCATACAATCACACACACGTCCGGGTCAAGCCACGTTCTTCCTGCGTTTCCGATAGACTTCTGCCGCCCTTCAAATGCCGAAAGGCCTCCATCTGAGGGTCGGTCTAACGTCAGAAACCCGCTCACGTCGAATAAAGGGGATAGTTCATAAAGGGGATCAAAAGGCTGCTGCGCAGGCAGAAGAAATGAGGGTGGTAGTTGCCTCCCTTTTCATCATCTAGCGCTGCAACGTCAGGGCATGGGAAATATAGCAAGGCCAAGTGGCGTGCCTTGCCATTCGACAAAAGTCCTGTTTACGACCTTCCGGGGGGAAAGATTGTCCCGGTTTCCTCGAACTACTTTTTCTAGTCCGCCTCAGTTTGGTGACTTTCAAGGACCGGTCTCAAGACAATAACGGCATCTGCCGAGGCGGTAGATGCCGACGTCCAAGAAGCTTGTCTCCCGGCGTTTCCCTCGACTGTTCTGCTGAGTGGTTGGCTATCAAGAAGCTTCCGGGTGGCAGGTTGCATGCGGACAGGGTAGCTCCTACCGAGACGTTCTGTTTGACGCATCGCAGTCGTCTATCAAAGTTTCGAAATCTCCATCGCGAAGCGCGTCTCCGTGTCTCTGGGCCACGCGCCCGATAGTCTGGGCATGAGAGGCGCGAGTCGTCGGGTTGGTCACTCGTAGAACTGGGCAATAGTATCCCGCGTCCGCAAAAGCTCGAGATCATTCCCGTCGGCATCTCTATTGCCTCGCAAACCGCCAGCACGGGCTGGAGGAACACAGCTTCACTTCTATCACTAGCATTCTCGGCCTCGAAGGGGAAGTGCTACGTCTTGTCAGCCTCAGTGGCATAATTATCGTATCGTCCGGGTCTTACTACTTCAGCCAGGGTTCCCGACCCAAAATCCAACGAGATGAGCCAGCAGATGAACGCCAGATCCCCGTCACGAAAGGATTGATGGGTTGGCGGTTGGATGGCAGGGTACGGATGAAGGGGAGACGCTCCTGATGATCGCCTCCCCTGCTCCCAGCGCTAGAGGACTGATCTGGTCGTCACCTCCGTGTAGAGTCGCCTCCGTCTCCTTCCCCGCCTAGTTCATTCCTAGGGCCCTTTTTGATACCGCAAACCCGCGGGCAGAACACCGAGTATTGTCCCTGCCCGATCTTTGTGTGGTATCCAAGCGAGTATGTGATGTTGCTCTAATGGAACCATATCGTCTGGGGGGTTCGCACGGGAACTTGGTTGGCGATGTGGCCTCCATTCCTCCGGGGATAGCGATGCTGGGTGACAGGTGCACAGCCGGGGATCGAACCCGTCATTCCTTTGGAGGAGGCCAGGAGAAAATGTCCACAAAGGTCACACAGCGTCGTGAGAATGAAACAGTCATGGGGGGATGAGACCGTTCGTGGATGGGACGCTCAAGTCAGGCATACGCGCATGTGATATAAACCCAATACGGAGGAAATCCGGGTACGCCCGTAAGGGAAGAGGGAAACCCGCACGATGACATGCATCCAATCTCTCATTCGTCGCGCCTTGTCAATGGAAGCAACACAAGCCCTCTAGTGCGTATCAAAAAGCAGAGCAGAGGTCCTGCGCGCCCGACATGTTCGTTTCGTCGGGTAGCGCTCGGGGGGGGGAACGCTGCGGGTTTGCAGATCTGCCGCGCCAGTTTGCTTGCTTTGCTCAGGTGTGCTGCTCACTTTCCGGCTTGTTTACCTCTGCATCCTCGTTGCTCGTCATTCAACCGAGACACGAGGCCGCCCGCACCCTCTGGAAAGGATCCTGCAGGAAGAAACCCGCGTGGAAGATCACGTGGCTCTTGCGGTTGCGGGTGGAAATGGGCGCATGTGGGTTCTGTCTTCGCTGGGCAGTGGATGGTCGGGACATGGTTGACGGGACTTGAGATATGGGTGTAGTGGGATGGTTAGAGAACCGGGCTAGGCACTTGACATTTGGCGACGCGGGCTCACAAACGTAGGCGTGCAGGATGCCCTGGATGGATGATGGCCTTCCAGTTGAGCCTGGCTCTGCTTGGTGTTCGAAAGATTGTCTTCTTGGTGGCCTGATCGACATGTAAACTGCGGGGTTCGTTTGGAGTTACATGATGCTACGTATCTCAACCTCTCGGCAACGTTGTCTATAGGGTAAGACTCGTAGCAGGCTAGAGCGGCAACCTAACCATTAACATAAGCCTTTTATGATGCAGGCTTTCTACTCAGTCTAAAATCCCTGATTACACCTCGATACTACCTTGTTTTGTGCCATTCGGGTCGCATTTGAACTCCCTTGATAGAACACCGAGCAAGGAACGTAAGCCATCTGATCCTCGTGCTTCTGCTTGATCTACCGCAGACACAAAGCTATGTGTTGTTGAACTTGGGTTCCCAGATTAAACGCTCAGTGTTGCCTGGCCTTTCATCTTTGTTCGTCTCGAAGCTGGCTTTTGGCGGTTAGTATCAAGTGATATATCCAACAGGGGCGCATTTTCAATCGATCTTGATCAAGCACGAGATGATTCAGTCTTGGAACCTTTGGCAGTTGATCGGAGACCAGTACGCGAATTCGGTGATCACCTAGCTACTTTTGACATCCGGCGGCCTCAATCGTCTGTTCGTTGTCGCATTTTCTTGTCCTCCTTGTTACCCACGCAGTGATGAGCATGCCGAAAGGATGTTTCGAACATCAACTGTGGCAGTAGCTAGCTAATTTGTGCACAATTAGCGGGTTTTTGCCATGCCAGTAATCTTCTCCCTAAATCGACCTGCTCTCAGATTTTAGTTCTTGCATGACTGTCGCGTGCGGCACATCTTCGATGTAGAGATGGGAGCTTCGAAGCAGGCCCTATATCGCCTCTCGCGTCGAGGTTTTTTTTTTGTTTCTGATGAACTAATCAAGGCTTAGGTGATTTTATGTAGGAATGGCAATAGTAAGAGACGTCCTTCCATGTCATCCCCGACGTCCAAGTGTTTTTGTTTCTCACAATTACAGACTCCAATCAACCGCGTCGTCACTGGGCATGCACAACCCCCCACGACACCTGTACCGAAGACCATATGCCCAACGTCAACTACTCACGTTGTTCTTCAAGAACCATCTACTGGATGAGATGAACTGAAAGCGCGCGGGATGTCTAGAAAGAGCCGCACTTGCCCTGGTGGAGACCGGGTGCGGGGCTCTAGCGATACATATTGTCAAATTTTTGCTCACAGTCAACAACATCCGATATGGTGTAGTGGCCAACATGATGCCCTCTCATCTTCGTGAGAGGTTAGGCATAGCCCCGAGTTCGATTCTCGGTTTCGGAACATTTTGCTTTTTTGCATTTTTTTGTTTGTAC